>CM042160.1:91524525-91537025 GCA_023376005.1 Doryteuthis pealeii | reverse complement strand
GGCAGCAATTAAGTAGCATCTATGGTGGGCTCTTGATTGGACCTTTGGTTCAACCATGACATGTTATGCCTTAAGTACATGTTAAATTTTATTAACTCTTAAAGTCCTATACCACCTCATTCCACCCGGCTGGAAGTCACATTTGTTTTAACTAATCAGCCCCAAACAATAGCCTTTGTTTAAATTTAATGTTAAACATATGTAGAAATCTTTGATTTAAGGGAAATAATAGGTAACTTTAGATGCAACGGTCATTTTTAGCCATTTTTTTTATATATCCTTATAGGAATGCTCTAGACTTAGAAAAATCTTGAACAATATTTTTCAAATAACAGTTTTCATCAAGACTATATAATTTGCCTATTTGGAACCATGGCCCACTAATATATACGGCCGCACATGTCACAAAGGCAGGCAGACTTCTAACAGGCCGATTCATTTTATAGTCAATTTATATCTGTTTCGAAAAATGTTAGAACTCTACAAAAATACACAAACTGCCTGGTTTTTCTTTTGGTTTTTGGGTTTGTTTTTTTTTTTTGTTTTGTTTTTTTTCTTATGAAATATAAGATTGTAAACAAACAAACAAAATACAGTTATTTAAAAATCATGCAGTAATACCTTGATCTCAATAAATTTTCTTTTGATCGGTCTTTTTTTAAAAACATGTTTTGGTTATTTCCTATAAGTCTAACATAAACAAAGGGGGACCACTCTTAACTGATAAATTATTTATTTATTGATCTACTAGAAAAAAAGAAGATGGGGTTAGGTTTAGAGTTAGGGTTAGTTTAATGGGAAAATAAATAATTTATCAGCCAAGAGTGGTTCCCCTTAGTTTATGTTAGACTTATAGGAAATAACCCATATTTTGTATAACTGCATAATTTTTTTATAGATTTTTTTTGTTTTTTGTTAGTTTCTTTACAATCTTTTATTATTATTACATTTCTGAAAAAAAATTTAAAAAAGACAACCAGTTTGTGTATTTTTGTAGAGTTTTAACATTTTTCGAAACAGATATACATTGACTATAAAACGAATCGGCCTGTTAGAAATCAAACTGTTTATGTAACATGTGGGGCCGTATATATTAGTGGGCTGTGGTATTATTATGAAAATACATTATTAATTATCTGCCCTTGGCAGTCAAGGGGACCAACCAACGCACTACCGTAAATTGGTGCCCATAATGACTTTTTTCGATTTTACTTCACTCGTAGTATTAATTATTAATCAGTGATCTATTTACAATCAAACTATTTGCCGATAGAAAAATAAAAAAGACAACCAGTTTGTGTATTTTTGTAGAGTTTTAACATTTTTCGAAACAGATATAAATTGACTATAAAATGAATCGGCCCGTTAGAATTCTGCTTGCTTATGTGACATGTGCGGCCGTATATATTATTGGGCCGTGTTGGAACTTATTGCAAAGCTGCATGATAAGCAACATTCTTACTTTTTATACAAACAATTATTTCTACTAGCAAATATATGCACCCTCCGTAGGGTGCAAGTATTTAAGTTTTAATGTAATAAAATATTATATTTAATTAGAAAGGCTAATGAAACTAAATAAGAATGCAGATAAAAAGATTTGAAAAGGGCAGGGATGTATAATCCAAAAATAGGACAACTGAAACTTACTCTTCCATCACTCCCGTCTTTCATTGCTGAATTTTAATAATTTAGTTAAAATAGGATGTAAAGAATAAAATTACAGTTATTTCTTCTTGTTAATGGATTTCTTAACTCTATTAACAAGAAGAAATAACTAATTTTATTCTCCAGGCGATGTAAAAATTAATTTTTAAAAGATATTGTCTGAGGGGAGGCAGTTAAAACTTCAATGTCTGAGGGTTTTTATCATAAGTAAGCAAAATCATTAAATTTATTAAAGGAGTAAAAAAAAATAGCAATTTGAAATGGAAACTTAGTCCTGTTCCCCTCAAATAATATGTTGCGTGCATCTATTAATTTTATCTATTAGGTCTCATCAGCAAGGTTATAGACATGGGAGACAGCTCCTTGTGTGACTCGAAACCTGTCAGCTTGGCAGAGGAGTTTTTGAGTCACACACGGAGCAGTCTCCCATGTCTATAACCTTGTTGATGAGACCTAATAGGTTGAAATGTACATTCAGGGATTGACATTTTCTCGATTTGTTTAGCCTTACATTTGAACATATATGCCGGCCTACATTCATTAATTATTAACTAATTAATTTTCAAAATTAGGTATGACTTCAATTAAGCACATATCCTCCAAAAATTGTCAGCTTAAAGCCATATAAAAATAAACACATTTGTTTGTTTACTTACCCTCATATATATATATTATATATATATATGTGTGAATTTAACATTTTTTAGAAAAAACAAATGATGTTATTAGTTTGCTGACAGAATCTGTTCCGACCTTTTTAATAGAGCGGTCTTCATCAAGAGCAACATATGAATGAAAGACGGAATAAATAACCGTTAGATAGGAGGTACAAACGAACACTGGTGTTCGATGCTGGAATTCTAAAAAAATGCGTATTCTGTGTTAAAAATAAAATAAATTTTATTTTTAAAAATCCAAAGCATTATAATCCATAATAAAAACTCAAAAGAGTTTGATGTAAAAAATATATAAAAAAAGTGTATAAAAAGTATCAAAAATGTTCATGATGTATTCCAGCTAGAAAAAGTAAGTTAAAAGTCCACAGCACAATTAAAGAAAGGTGTAAAGTTTCAAGAATTTGTAGTGTTGACAAATCCGTAGTGTTGTAAGTCATATTAGCCTCCGGAGATGTAAAAATCCAGATATTTTGTTTTTTTCAATAGACAATAGGAAGTAAATGGAAGGTAATCCAACGGTATGAATTTAACATTTTTAGAAAAAACAAATGATGTTATTAGTTTGCTGACAGAATCTGTTTCGACCTTTTTTAATAGAGCGGTCTTCATCAAGAGCAACATATGAAGGAAAGACGGAATAAATAACCGTTAGAAGGATTAACTTCCATTTACTTCATATATATGTGTGTTCTATACCCTTCTTTACTTACTTACTTCTATTCTTCTTCTGTTCTTCTATCTTACGTCTTCTTCTATGTCTCTTCTAACATCTCTTCTTCATCTGGACTTCTCTTGGGGACTTCGTGTCTGGACTTTCATTGGGGATTTCTCTTTATCAGAAGCCCTGTGTCATTGGTAGTTTTTAGATAATAACACAAGACTTCGATTTACTTAGATCACATTTTATTTCAAAATCCCCACCAGACTAACTGCGCAGATCGAGTCGGAGCGTGTATAACACAACTCACCACCGTCGTGGTTTCTCACCGACTGACTAAAATCTATTTCTAATCTAAACTGGAAGAGGGTCTCCTCCACCGATTCTCACGGTATCCACCGGAAAGGATCAGGATGAGGTCAAGCCTTGTCACTCATCCTTCAAGGCCGTGGGCTGTAACTTATAACAGCCATTTTGAGTTCTACACTACTGTACATAATATTAGGAATCTAATAATTATGTAACATGTGTATGTATGTATGAATATATGTATTCTCAACAAACTTCATTATGAATACTGAAGCAGATCCGCTATGAGAATGCTTTACGATTTCGGATGAGATTAAAAGTAAAATAAATACAAAAATGTCTACTGATGAGTGTACTCGATTTTTATCTGGTTTTTTTTTTTTTTGGGGGGGGGGTTGAGAAGAAGGAACATTTGAGATAAATTAAAGTGATCAAAATATTAGTGGTAGGAAGAGGGGTAGTAGTAGTAATTGTAGCAACGGGCACTTTTTGTTTTTTCTTTTTGTTTTAATACTTTTTTTTAAGAAGATTTGCACAGACATGCAGACTCATCGTAGTACACTTTACAACCAGCTCAAAGACATGCTCTGTCTTGATGATATAAGTTAAGGGTTGAACTGGCGGACTTTTACTTCTCAATGGCATCCGTATTTCGAAAACGGGCAGTCAACATCGGGGTAAGAAAATTAACTAGCAAAAGCGACAAAGAAACAAAACATCTTATCAAAGATAGAAACAGAATCTGTGGAGTGCGAAAGAAAGAAAGGATGAAAGGAAGAAACGATCTGCTCAAAATTGATGTTTAAACCGTGGCAAAACCAAGATTTTTGATACAGGTGAGTATCTATTTACCAACCCTCTACACGAGCAGGATGTGACACAAGGTCAATTTTTAAGTGGAGTTCAATTTCTGAAGACCAATGAACTTCAGCGATTTAAAAAAAAAAAAAAAAAGAACTCTCACCAAAAGACAGTTAAAGTATTTGAATGGGTAATTTTTGATACAGGTAAGTATGTATTTACCAACCCCTCTACATGAGCAGGATGTGACACAAGGTCATTTTTTAAGCGGAATTCAAGTTCTGAAGGCCAATGAACTTTTAGCTGAACAACCAGCATTTTTTTTTTTTTTTTAAGAATTCTTACCAAAAGACAGTTAAAGTATTTGAGTGGGTAATTACACATCCCCTTTTATTGTGACATACCAGTGATAAGACATTTTGTTAATGTATCTAAGGACCGGATTAGCTCAGTCGGTAGAGCACTCGCCTAGGAATCACAAGGTTCTTGGTTCGATAATGGCCCTTGCCAACTCAGCGAATGAGTAGCACAGGGATCTGTGCGGTAAAGTAAGGAGCTGATGGTAGGTGTGGCGCTCCACCTCAGACACAAAAACAATCTCCTTGGTCTAGCGCTAGTGAAAAGGTGATAGACTTCCTCACTGATTGGCTGATACCACTTTAGACCACCCCGAATACTTCAGTGGCCGGGTTAGCTCAGTCGGTAGAGCGTTTATCTAGTGTTGATTATTAAACTTGAGCATTGTTGTAGAGTAGGTAACACCCCTCTGACACTCTACCCTCGCCAACTCAGCGTATGAGTAGCACAGGGATCTGTGCAGTAAAATAAGGAGCTGATGGTAGGTGTGGCACTCCACCTCAGATGCAAAAAAACAATTTCCTTGGTCTAGCGCTAGTGAAAAGGGGATAGACTCTCTCACTGATTGGCTGATACTGACTTTAGGCCACACGACGACTTTATTTATTGATAGAACAGTGTAACGTGGTCGTGGGGTTAGCAGCTAGTAGTAACAGATAAGTCACATGTTCGCTCGGGGATATGATGGAGGGTTGAGAAAGCAACATGCGAACAAGCCTCAAGGTTTGATTACTTGCTCGGTGTGTGGTGTCCATTTAGAGAGAGAAAGATGTTAATATTTTCTATTATTAATATCCTTGATTCAGTCCTGTACCTGACAGGTCTAGCTGACTACATGTCCTTGGATTCTCGTGGGACGCCGCACTTCTTTTCTCTAAAAAGAGCTGCTCCATTACTTCTGCCTGCGGTGGGAGGGGGACATCCGTTTCCAGTTCTTCTGGTATTTCTACGCTTGCACATAAGATTTGAAACTTCCATTTTTTTTAAAATAATTTTTTGATTCCCAGTAGTCATTCATCCGTGACTGGCTGAACTAGAAAAACGTGCTCTGACCTGACTAACTCAGGTCAATTTTACACTGGTTGGTTTGTCTGATAAACATTCTTTTCTTTCTCCTTTTCTTTTCTTTCCCTTTCCCCAGAAAATAGATTACTGTTTTCTTTTCAATTTAAATTTTCTATAAGCCGTTTAATTACATTACAAGAGTACAGGGAAAATGAATTCATGCATTTCCATAAAGGTATTGGAATACTTAGTGGTAAGTTATTTATTCAAGTTCCCACTCGCCAAGGACCAACAATAGCATTAGTATATCCGTGATATACTAACACTAGACAAAACAGAAGGCAAGATAAAATAACAAGAACATTTTGATATTTTATATGTACAATATTCATGCAAAGAGTAAAAAAAAAATTGGACCATATGACCTTTAGGCACCCCTTTTGCTTTGCTGATTCATAAGTACATTTTTTCATTTACACCATCAACATCCGCTTGTTTGTTAACAGACGATTTTTAGAGTTTTTTTTTAATTATAAAACTAACCCCTAACAAACAACTGGATGTTGACGGTGTAAATGAAAAAAATGTACTTATGAATCAGCAAAGCAATAGGGGTGCCTAAAGGTCATATGGTCCAAAAAATATACCACAAAAACGAATTACCATTTTTTTTTTCTACTGAGATTTTGTTTTACCTCAGATAAAAGATGTTTATCAGCATTTTTTCTTTTTTTTTTTATGAGAAATACCAAACATTTTTTTAGCGGAATTGCTCTGTCCCTGTTGATCCCACAGTTAAGCCCGCACTCCCCGAAAAAAAAAAATTGCGTTTTCAAGAGGTATTGGAATACTTAGCGGTAAGTAAGATATTCATTCAAGTTCCCATTCGCCAAGGACCAGCATTAGCATTAGTATATCCGTGATATACTAACACTGAACACAATGGAAGAAAAGATAAACTCATTTACACATACAAGAACAGCTAACATTTAATCTATACAAAATACATACTAGTGGTATTAAAAGAAAAAAAATACATGAATGAGCCCTAACAAGTAAAACTAGACACATTGTTTCATTGGACAAGCAGTCTGTGGAAAGGGTACAATATAGCAAAAAGGTTTACTTAGTGTAGTTAATGTAGTTTTACCGTTCGTTGGCAGGAACAGAGACGTCTCTACTGTTCAAAGAACAGAGGCAGAAAAGAGGTCGAGATGTGGTTTCTGACAGTGTTATGGAACACTCTAATGGACATGCCAATTCTCTAAGGAAGATAATTCATTATTATATACGTACACCATATCGATGCCAAACAAAACAAGAATGGTTGGTTGGTTGGCTGGTTAATTAGATTTTAAGGCATGTCAACCCTTGTTGGGCTATTTTATGCCAAAGACGTTTTTGTTTTATTCATTCTTGTTGGATATTCAATTTTTTACCTACTTAACCCATAGATGGGAACCTAACAGATACTACCTCTCTGGTTAGAGTGGATATGGGAGTAATGGCAATGAAGGGGTACTCCACACTCCCCAGAGCTCCAGAATTGGAACTTCACCATTAGATGCAGTTTAACATCATACCCAGGACACTAAGATCCTCATCCACCGCTTTCTAGCACATATATCATAAAAAAGGTTGGGGCTTGCCATAAGGGCAATAGGGTTAGGACAATCATATAGATGCTGGGACTTGACGTGACCAGCCGATTGATCAGATACATTCTGCATAATCATTTGGCCAATAGATGGCTTACTTGATTGTACCAGTCCAATACGTTCACAACTACGCCACGATGACCCCCCCCCTCGCATAGATATTAACCTAACAGGTACTACCGCTCCAAGTCAGAGTGGACCTGGGAGTAATGGCAATGAAGGAATGAAGAGTTCTAGGACAAGAGTCACACTACCAGATGCAGCTTAGTGTTATACTTTTTTGATGGGGGTCTTACATCCCTGCTGGGGGGATACTATCAACGTATTTTATGCTCCCACAACGGGGAGTTGACTCGTTTAAGCTGAATTGAACCCACAACGCCAATTTCTATTTGGCTAGCTTCTTTGGTCTTTATTTCTTTCTCTGTAAAAGCCCACCACTCTTAATCGCAAAACTCTGTGCATATACACGTAATAAAAAAAATAGAGAGAAACGAATATAAAATGCCCATTTCACGCATGACTGGAATTATATATATATATATATATATATATATATATATATATAGTCGAACAATGAATGTTTCCCTGTCGAATTCACTTCCTCACGAACGCAATGCCTTGAGCTGAGATCATCAGTTCATTTTTGGATCAAGTGTCAGGTAAAAACCTTTTTCCCTCTCCTCACACAATAAATAAAACATGACTGTTTTCACATTACCTATTATGGGGCATTAGTATTTCATGAAGCATATCTAAAGTTCCCTCACAAAATGCCAACGTCATAATCTAAAAGTACGGAAGCCTAAAATGATAATAATTAAATTGCATTTTAAATAAAATCTAACCACCAACCAACCAACCATTCTTGTATTGTCGTTTGGCGTCGATATGGTGTATGTATACAATAAATAATTATCTTCCTTAGAGAATTGGCATGTCCGTTATAGTGTTTCATAACAGTTTCAGAAACCACATCTCGATCTCTTTTTTGCCTCTGTTCTTTGAACGGTAGAGACGTTGTCTCTGTCCCTGCAAAGGAACGGTAAAAACCGCACTAACTACATTTGATAAGTAAGCCTTTTTGCTATATTGTGCTCTTTCCACAGACTGCTTGTTTAATGGTTGACATGGCGTAAAATCCAACCAAAACATTTTCAAACAGAACTATTTGACCCATACATTGGATTATTATAGATACGATCACTCAGAGTAAGTAAAGGTAATAAAGAGGTGACTCAACATTAAAGCCTCATTATACAGTTTAATGTAACACCGAAATGGTAGTACCTGTTAGCGGCTTCTTCACGACCCTAATTCGCGTACGTTAGTAGTCGGACTTAAGAAACCACAACACATGGGTATAGTAGGAACTTTGACTTTATTTCTCTTTCTCCCGTGGTGGGTGGCGAGCATTGACAATGAAAATGCCCGAGGGTTGACAATGACTACTACTATTGCTGGGATGACTGGCGATGGTGAGGTAAAGGGGTGGACGAACCTCACAGCCCGTTGACTGCGATGGACCGTGTCGACGGTCGTTCACTTGTTCTCCGTCCGCCATCTGACTTGTCTCTGCCATTGACATCCTTTTTATGTATATCAGCCGCCTACGCATTTTCTTTTGTTATACTTATCAGCGGACAAATCTATTTCCGAAATTATTGTTACCCTTCCTTCTTTGTTCGCTTTACCCGGAAAAACTCCTTTGTTATTTTTTTCGTCTTTTCTTTGTTTCGATTTAACTGGAAAATCCTATTTCTGTTTTCCCCTTCTTTTAAATATCTTCAATATACAACATTAGGGTCCCATCTATTGGTTAAATAGAAAAAATGAGTTTAAAAAAAACGAGTTTTAAAAAAATGTTGAATACCCAACATGAATAAATAAAATTTCCAATTCTGGAGCTCTGAGGAATGTGAAGTACCCCATCATCACCATCACACCCAGATCCATTCTGAGCCAGAATGATAGTACCTGTTAGGGTACCATCTATAGGTTAAATAGATGATTTTAACGGCATATCAACCCGTCTGGTGTTATGTCATGCCTAACGGTTAGGAAGTGATACATATCGTGTATTTAGATTTATACTTTTTAATAATTGGTTTTAACAATGTGTTAGCATTATTGGGGATTATGTTGTATGGTATTGATTTGTTTCGTGTCTATATTTTATGGTATAATTCCCCCCCCCCCAAAAAAAAAGAGAGAATATCCTCCATGTTGACATTTTCAAACAGATCTTTCATACTGTTTGCTTTAAAATAATGGTTTCTGATGTGAGCAAAAAACCTGCATTCCATGAGTAAGTGTTTAACTGTCAAAGGTGTTTGACATGTTCCACATTGTGGTTGTTGTTCTTGTTTGAGTATATAGGAGTGCGTTAGTCTTGTATGATTAATGCGGAATCGCATGTTCCTTTGAGTTTAAAAAAAAGTACCTATCATGAATAAATAAAACGAAACGTCTTCGTCATAAAATAACCCAACAAGGGTTGATATGCCTTTTAAAAACGTTTTTAAAACTTTATTTTAAAAAAATTGAATACCCAACAAGAATGAATAAAAGAAAATGTATTCGGCATAAAATAATCCAACAAGCGTTGACATGCTGTAAAATCCAACCAACCAACCAGAAAGAAAACAAAGTCGTTTTATAGATCCATGTTTTTAAAAAAATACTGTTTAGTTGTGGAGGCGAATTCATTGCATTTTAGAAATGGCTTCGAGATTTCCCAGCATGCCTCAGTTCAAATTAATGTGAAGTATTCTGTATCACTTCCGGCTACGTATCAGAAAAGAGATGACACAGTAACAATTTGCAGTTGGCTTCGATATATTATTTATCTATTTTTTTTATTTTATTCATTTTTCTGTTGGTGGGTTTTTTTTTATCACTCAAAGGATATGTTGAAATATTCTTCACGAATCGAAATTGAGAGAGAAAACTGCATATATATATATATATATATATATATATATATATATAATATTATATATATATGTGTGTGTGTGTGTATTTGGGCAGCATTCTTTCATTTATACATGTAGAATTAAACAAAAGATACATCTCCTGTTTAACAATTTTATTTTTGATCTTTTCGAGTTTTCTGGCCAACTTTTTAATGTTTGGGTGGAATTCGTGGATAAGTTCACCAAAGTTCAGGTCCCGAGTACTTTCGGCATTTCGAAGTGCCATCATCAGGGGTGATGTGTTCCAGTTTTTTTTAAATTATATTAATGTGGAGGCTGGAAGGAGAAGAATTGATGAGAAAGGTGTTATAGGCATACTAGAAATACTAGAAGCTCTATACATAAAACAATACAAACCATCCTTAAACAAAATTAATTTCCAATGCAGTACACACATTTTAAAATGCCTATAACACCTTTCTCATTAATTCTTCTCCTTCCAGCCTCCACATTAATATAATTAAAAAAAACTGGAACACATCACCCCTGATGATGACACTTCGAAGTGCCGAAAGTATTCGGGACTTGAACTTTGGTGGACTTATCCACGAATTCCACCCAAATATTAAAAAGTTGGCCAGAAAACTCGAACAGATAAAAAATAAAATTGTTAAACAGGAGATGTGTCTTTTGTTTAATTCTATATATATATATATATATATATATATATATATATATATATATATATTCATTCATTCTTCATTTTCTTTTTACCCACCATTTGTTCATTTACTTTTCACAAGGGTTGACATGTTGTAAAATCCAACCGAAACAATTTCTCTTTTTTTCATTGCGCTTACTCTCTCTCTCTCTCTCTCTCTCTCTCTCTCTCTCTCTCTCTCTCTCACGCACTTTGTGTGACTCTCTCTCTCTCTATCTCGCTCACACACACACACACACGCATTTTGTGAGACTCTCTCTCTCTCTCTCTCTCTCTCTCTCTCTCTCTCTCTCTCTCTCTCTCTCTCTCTCTCTTCGTTTTTCCTTTTCCCGCCATTTTTTCTTTTCATCCGAGCAAAGCGGATATTTGATGAACCTGAATCGGCACTTAAGATTAATCTGGGCATCAAAATCCCCAAACCAATCACGTTCAATCCTCAAACATTTCTTCCCTGCGTAACTAATAGTCATACGTTACGTAATTTTCCGTTTATTTGCCAGAATGCGTGCACACGTGCATCAAGAGCCTACAAAAGAACGGTTCGACCTAGCTGATTGGTTTGGTCTGGTTTGGTCTTTCATTGTTTAATGGCATATCAGATTTCGTGGGTTATTTAATGCCGAACCCATCATTGTAGAAGAACAATTGTGGCTAGATAATTTACTATTTAGATATTTCGGACTATTGTTCTCATTTTTATTGTTACTAGCAAATATATGCACCCTCCGGGTGCAAGTATTTAAGTTTTAATGTAATAAAATATTGTATTAAATTAGAAAGGCTTATGAAACTAAATAAGAATACAGATAAAAAAATTTGAAACAGAGGGGGGTATAATAAAAGATTTGAAACAGAGGGAGTATAATAAAAAATGGAACAACTGAAACTTACTCTTCCATCACTCTCGTCTTTCATTGTTATTTTTTCTAATTTAAGTATTTAGTTAAAAGAGGAAGTAAAGAATAAAATGACAGTTATTTTATCTTGTTAATGGATTTAATTTAAGATTCATTGAAGAGATTTTTGCTTATATTCATTAGAATAAAACCAAATAGTTAGAAATCAATAATACTAAGCACATATTTATTAAATTCGATTTTTTAATATTAATATGCAAATTAGCCTTCCCGTTCACACTGTAAACCGCTATTTTGTTGTATAAATAAATATAATTGCATGCTGTCAGTATGTAGACATAGTTACCAGTATTAATAATGTAAGACAATTTTATTAATAATTGAGGTTTAGATAAAAATAAAATCATGGAGAATGTGATGTCAATAACTAAGAGAATTGTGACTTGAGTAGGAATATAGTTTCGGTTACAGACAGAAAAACACACAATCTCCATTATAATAAGATATATTCAGGGTGATCCAAAAAAAACAGTCTTTCTTATGGAAGTCAGGTCTGTTTTTTTTGGTCACCCTGTACATATATATATATGAAATTTAACATTTTGAAAAAACATATGATGTTTGTAATGTAATTGCTGACAGATCTGTTTCGACCAAATCGATAAGTTGGTCTTCATCAAAAGAGTTAGTTGTAAAAATTATGTTAAATTT
Organism: Doryteuthis pealeii; assembly: GCA_023376005.1. Classification (NCBI taxonomy): domain Eukaryota; kingdom Metazoa; phylum Mollusca; class Cephalopoda; order Myopsida; family Loliginidae; genus Doryteuthis; species Doryteuthis pealeii. The sequence goes on along the minus strand of CM042160.1, from coordinate 91,524,688 downwards.
CATACTGTCGGATTAATTTCCATCTATTTTTCATATTTGTCAAATGAAAAAACATTATATCTGGAATTTTACACCTTGAAGACTTTCATCTATTACTCTACGGACTTAACACCACAAGTAAATTTTGGAACTCTAACATCTTTCTTCAAATTACACTGTGGAC
>CM042160.1:91502025-91522025 GCA_023376005.1 Doryteuthis pealeii | reverse complement strand
TAACGATACGACCCGTTTCAACAGACATACGTGGTATCAACTGATATTAATCGAAAACTCGATTAATTCAGCGGATGTAACCCTGACGATTCAGATGATGAAACTCGAGTAGGTTACTTTATATCCATTTGTTAAATAAATTTTGCTCTACATTGTATTGAGCTCCCAACGATCGTATCCGTACCCACCGGTAAGCCACTACTCATACATAAACACATAAACATTATATATACTAGCAAATATATGCACCCTCCGGGTGCAAGTATTCAAGTTTTAATGAAATAAAATATTATGTTAACTTAGTAAGGGTAAGGGAACTAAATAAGATGCCGATAAAAAGATTTGAAACAGAGGGGGAACAACTAAAACTTGCTTTTTCTTCCCTCCCGTCTTTCATTGCTAAATTTTCATAATTTAACTATTTAGTTAAAATAGGAAGTAAAGAATAGAATTGCTGTTAATATTGTTAATGGATTTATTGGAGAGGTTTTTTCTCATATTCATTAAGATAAAATCAAACAATTAGAAATCAATAATACTGAGCACATATTTATTAAAATCAAATTTTTAATATCAATATGCAAATTAGCCTTCCCATTCACACTGCAAACCACTATATTTTGTATATATAAATACAATCGCATGTTAATAATATGTAGATATGGTCAACAGTATTAATAATGTAAAACAATTTTATTAATAATTGAGGTTTGAATAAAAATAAAATCATGGAGAATGTGATGTAAATAACTATGGGAATTGTGACTCGATTAGTAATATAGTTTCGGTTACAGACAGAAAAACACACAATCTCCATTATAATACGATATATACACACATATATATATATATATATATATATATATATATATATATGTAAAGCCTACCAATGCTAACAATATGGAAAGGCCATTGAAAATCAAACTGACTAATGGTGGTCATAGACTCCAATCTTGCGAAAAACTTGCTTACGGGTAGGCTCCCTTCACTCATTTTCATAAAGTAATATATTTCCATTTGTATTGTTATCACGGTGTAAGCACCGGGTTCGCATCAACATCACTTACTTTGATTTTTCTTTAATTAAAAAGAAAATGGTAGAAGGAGGAGGACGACGACGACGAAGCAGCCATAAATTTTGTACCGAAAATTATTACTCCAAGAATATATCGAAATCTGTCAAATTAATCCGGCGTCAAAGAAAGAAAGAGAAAAAAAAAAAGAAAGGAAAGAAAGAAAGAAAGAAAGAAAGAAAGAAAAAGAGAAGAGAAGAGAGAAGGGAAAAGAGAAGTAAGAAACTAATAAATAATCCCCAAGGAACTTTATTTAATCCAGAGGAATTGTAAAAAAAAAAAAAATTCGACTGGATGGGGTCCAAACGTTCAATCTTATAAAGAAACATGACATTTATTACAAATTCTCAAGCGAGAGGGGGGAAAATGTATCGAAGTATATGAAAACACGCACAAGCGCAAAAAAAAGGAGAAAATAATAATAACAATAAAAAAATAAAAAATAAAAAAAGAGGGGGAACAGTTTTCATGCATTGTCCTCTCAAATATAAATCGATTTAACGACACCACGTGATTAAATGTGCCGGAAATTGGACTGAACGCTGTTTATGACTTTTCAACTCACAACCGGACGTCTTTTGTCGTTGAAAAAAAAAATGTATGTGAGGGAGGGGGGCAGGAAAATTTGAAAGTTTTATTTATTTATTTATTTATTTATTTATTCGTATACCTTTATTTTTCTTATTTTTTCTCGGCTTATCATCTCCCTTATTTGATTTTGTAACTTTCTTGTGTAAATTTAATTTCTTAGTTCTTAAGTATTAAAAAAAAAGGGTACTAAAGCAGAATAACGCGCAAGAGATAATATGATTAGATTTGCTCAGTCGGTAGAGCGTTCGGTTAGAAACCACAAGGTTCCTAGTTCGATACCAACCCTCGCCAACTCACCGTATGATTAGCACAGGGATCTGTGCGGTAAAAAAGTAAGGAGCTGATTATAGGTGTGGCCCTCCACCTCAAGATACAAAAACAATCTCCTTGGTCTAGCGCTAGTGAAAAAGGGATAGACTCCCTTGCTGATTGGCTGATACCGACTTTACTTTACGTATAAAAAGCATTACGTTTCACGGAAATATCCGAAACTCTTCAGACGTTAGAATTAGGGTTAGGGTTAGACTACTTCGGGAGTTTCCGTAATCTAATGCTATTGTAAGGTTCGTGGTTATAATATGAACATACAACTCCGACACGTTTGTGAGACAAAACATTTTATATTGTAAACAGCACAGAAATAAGACAAGATACAATAACAATAAAATACATGTACATACAAGAGTAGAGATAAAAGGACTTGAGGGTCCGTACATACAAAATCACTTACTAGTGATGTAGGGGGGGGGGGCAAAGCCTCCAGGAGAGTTACATAGCGTTGGGGGGCCGAAAGCCCCCACCAAGAAGAAGGGTGTGACAATGTCTCTAACCCATGTGCTCGTACGAGAAGATGTAGCAAAAGAGAGAGAAGCGTTTGAACCTGGCGCTTAAATACTATAGGCCCTGGTGAGAACAAGCGACAACTCAGCGGAGAGAAAACTCTTCCAGACCAATGGGAAGATAATCCCAACACTATTTATGCGTAAAATGAGATTCTAATGATATTATCTATTGCGCGTTGTTCTGCATATATACTAAGTTTTTTTTATTTATCTATTCGTTTACCTTTGTTTTTCTTATTTTTTCTCGCTTATCTCCCCTTTTTGATTTTGTAACTCTGTTATTCAAATTTAATTTAAACATTTATTAAGTATAAGACAATGCAAGTCTATGTACCTTATCGTAGAACAGTATTCAGTAGGTACCACCAAAATACGTCACGTGATCAGTTTAGGCCCTATTGAAAGAAGAAATGTATATATGTTTTTAACTGTTTTTTTTTAAATCTCGCAAAAAAGAAATAACGAACATAAAGAGTTATTACAAAGAAAAACAGTTGATTCAAAGATCAAATTATCCCATTGGGGAAAAATTACTCACCGTTATATTGAAAAATAAGTAAAACAGTCCGATTTTTGACAACAGGGTCAGTTTCTTTATTGATATTTTTAGCAGAATTTTGTATTCATGGTTCTTTTACTAAAAAAGAAAAAACAAAAGAAGAAAAAAAATCTCTCGCATGGAAACTTATAAAAATCTTCTGATATAATTATTCAGACTCTTATCTTTAAAGAAAAAAAGTAAAAATCGTTTTTTGTCGGTTCATTTTTTCATATTTCTTAAAATAAAATAGTGGGGGTAGACTTCGTAAAAAATATTTTCCCTAATATATTTTAGGAAAAAAATATTTCAGACATATTTTCATCAAAAGGTTAGTAATTGTGGAAATTTTCGTGAAAATCTTACCATTAATTTATTTTTCATAGGATTTTTTTAAAAGCCTCTAGTCATAACTTGTTTTTGGTTACGTTAAATTTCAATTGATTTAACTGTGCAAAAACGCAAACATTGTTTTCTGTTTATAATTTTCATTATTTTAGTAAGCTGATTTTTTTTTAAATCATCAAGATTTTAAAAAATGTTTCTTCTTTCGAATAGACAAAAAATGTCAAGATAATATTAATCTTTATGCAAGTTTGATTGTGTTAAATATAAGGGGGGTAAATTTAACAAGGAAAATTGGCAAATACGAGGGGTGGTAATTACCTTCTCCTAGCGTCAAATAGTAAAAACTGTGGTAGATAAGGGAGATAATCCTTACACTTGAAACTGATTGCTTGTAAAAAGACTGGCAGTAAATATATAGGGTATAGGATTTTATGTGGGATTAAGATTTCTGTGTTTCGAAATTCTTAGACTACTAAGTGTAATCTCCACATTCCACTAGGCTATGCGTAACCACCTTCCACGACCAGTCAACCTGTTGCCAGACTATACAATGTTCACCACCCTCAACCAGGAAAGCTGTTTCCCGGTTGTGTTTGTTGATTTTCCCGTTTGTCTCGTAAGGCACTTGCTTACGAACCTCTCAATTAAGGGCGGCATTTTAAAGCTTTTCTATTTTATCGGCTTGAGCTGCCACTCTTTCGTTTTGATTATTTTATTTATGGAGACGAATCCGGATGAAGATAATTGCGGACAACAAACAAAATCTTTACAGGATATTTTGGGGAATTAAGAAAAAAAATCAATTTTCCCCCACCGCCAAAAAATAATCCCGGATTCCCAAATTATGTGGTGTTTGATTTGAGGATTTTCTGGCTCTACACATTTTTTTAAATTCAAGGTTGCCCATTCGTAGTTCGTCTTGCTGTTGGTGATTTCGATATTTGACCATAGGTTTGTGCTCTTCAATACCTGCTGGGTCACCTGGGCGAATGTGTATGATGTAGAAAGACCCGAAATACCTAAGACCCTTAAATATGTTTAGGTGCATCTTCAGATGTATTTCTCGAGATGTAGAGTCCACCATCCACCACCTGTTATCTGATTGTGCAGACCTGCATCCATGACCAATGAAGCTGTTGATTGGCTATTATTATTGGTACTAGCAAATATATGCACCCTCCGGGTGCAAATATTTAAGTTTTAATGTAATAAAATATTATGTTAACTTAGAAAGGCTAATGGAACTAAATAAGATGCTGATAAAAAGATTTGAAACAGAGGGGGAACAACTAAAACTTGCTGTTTCTTCCCTCCCGTCTTTCATTGCTAAACTTTCATAATTTAACTATTTAGTTAAATTAGGAAGTAAAGAATAGAATTACTGTTAATATTGTTAATGGATTTATTGGAGAGATTTTTGCTCATATCCATTAAGATAAAACCAAACAATTAGAAATCAATAATACTGAGCAGATATTTATTAAAATCAAATTTTTAATATCAATATGCAAATTAGCCTTCCCCTACACACTGCAAACCACTATATTTTGTATATATAAATACAATCGCATGTTAATAATATGTAGATATGGTCAACAGTATTAATAATGTAAAACAATTTTATTAATAATTGAGGTTTGAATAAAAATAAAATCATGGAGAATGTGATGTAAATAACAAAGGGAATTGTGACTCGATTAGTAATATAGTTTCGGTTACAGACAGAAAAACATACAATCTCCATTATAATAAGATTATTATTATTGATAGATTACTACTATTCCTTAGTTGACGACAGTTCTGCTGTTGGGATTATCTTCCCTTTGACTGGAAGAGTTATCTCCCCGCTGGGTTTCCGAACCGACCACCAGGGGACCTCTGGTATTTAAGCGCGGGTTTTGAAACTCCCTGCTTTTTTTGTTGCTACCTCTTCTCGTAGGTACCCACATGGGTTAGACACATTGTCACACCCTTCTCGGTGGGGGCTTCTGCCCCCAACACTATGCAACTCTCCTGGGGGCTTCGGCCCCTCATCACTAGTAAGTGATTTTTAATATATGGACTCTCCAGTCCTTTAATCTCTACTGTTGTATGTTCATGTACATGTATTTCATTGTTACTGTATCTTGTCGTATAAATGTGCAGTTTATTATATAAAATGTCTTGTCCAGCCCACGTGTCGGAGTTTGTTTCGTTTCAACAAGTTATAACGTTGTTATAACCTTGAACCTTACACTGCTATTTGGGCGCTAGGGGACACGAAAGGTAATTATCTCCCGTGTCTGCTAATAAGACAAATAAAGGAAAAAATATATGGGGTATAGGATTTTATGTGGGATTAAGTTTTGGTTATTTGCTGCGTGTTGCTAATTTATTTTCTTAAACCCCATTATACGTGGTTTTCTTTCTTGTGAGTTGTCAGGCTAAAAAAGAATTTGGGAAGAGAAACAAAAGACAAGTACTTTTACGGTTAGACTTTTATTCCTAGGTTCACCACCATTTCTTTGAGAGGGACATTCTCTCTGAACCAGTCAGTAGCGTGTGCACCCAGCGATGGGGAGGGGCCTTTTTCCTGGGCATGCCTAGAGGGTTTTTGCTGTCTGAAGCCTCCTGGGAGATTGTTACTTTTTGTCCAGTTTTGTTGTGTTGGTTGGTTAGTCGGTTGAATTTTACGGCATGTCAACCTTTGTTAAGTTATTTTATGCCGAAGTCATTTTGTTTTATTCATTCTTGATGGGTATTGAATTTTTTTTTAACTCAATTTTTTTTAAACTCATTTTTTCTATTTAACTCATATATGGGACTCTAACAGGTACTACCATTCCAGGTCAGGGTGGACATGGGAGTAATGGGGATGAAGTGGTACTCCATACTCCCCAGAGCCCCAGAACTGGAACTTCTCCTTTTGTGTCTTTTTTTTTTTAAATATTTGGTTTTATTTATTTTTATTTGTTTTTTTTGTTTTTTTTTAATCCCTACAAATAACCCAACAAGGGTTGATATGCCGTTGAACCAACCAACAACTTTGATTCTTCATTTTTTTGCATTCAATTTAATTCGTTTTCCCATTTTGTCTGTCTGTCTGTCATTGTCTGTCTGTCACTGTCTTCCTTTGTCTCCGTCTCTCGCTGTCTTTATTAGTTGAGGTAGACATTGTGAATATTTCTGAATAGAAGGTTAAAATGTCACTTTTCTCTTTAAATTGATTTGAAAGGACAATCAGTGTAGTGAGCACTCTCGGCTGTACTACGTGACACATAATTTAAGTTTAACGGATATACATATGCGCAAAGCCAAAAGAGTTCTGCTATTTGTGTGCTAGGGGACACGAAAGGTAATTATCTCCCGTGTCTGCTAATAAGACAAATAAAGGAAAAAAATATATGGGGTATAGGATTTTATGTGGGATTAAGCGGCTAAACTTGCAAATTGGTCGGAAAATTAAAAAGTTTTTTTGGTGGTCCCCCATGACATTTTAACTACAGTCTGTGAATGAACTTTTTGCGAATTGGGTTACGATTTAGGTGTTTGGGGATTAAGGTTGTTTTTAATTACGTATTGCTTAAAAAATTACTATACATTTAATTAACCATTGAAATTAATTATTGAACCAACGGTAGACACATTAATCTCAGTTGTTTGTGTTAGTATTGCAATGTATAATTTCAATTAAACTTGGTTTAAAAAAAAATTTTTTCAACATTAAATGTATAGTAATTTTGGGGTTTTGTTGGGGGGTTTTAAGCAATACGTAATTTAAGACAAACTTAATCCCTAAACACCTTGTGGCACCATTGCATATGTGCAGTTGTGTGCATATGTATGTGGTTCTATGGTTAGTTATATCGAATACGTAGTAGTTAGTTATATAGAATATGTAGTAGCCAGACCAGTAGTAAGTAGTATTCAGTGTGGATCATGTGTATCTGTATGTATATACACACATGTGTGTGCGTGTGTATACATATATTATATGTGTAAGTTTGTGATATTGTATGTAGGTGTCAATAGTTCAGTACAATCATTAAAACTAAGAAAAGGATTTAGAATAGATAGAAAAGTGTGATAAGGATCATTGGCCAGACCCTAAACCGTAACCCAATTCGTAAAAAAAGTTTATTTATAGATTGTAGTTAAACTGTCATGGGGACCACCAAAAAACTTTCAGTTTTAATTTTCCGACCAATTTGCAAGTTTAGCTGATTAAGCTTTGGTTATTTGATGCGTGTTGCTAATTTATTTTCTTAAAAGCTCATTATACGTGATACGTGTCAGTTGTCTGTTGCACAATGTTTGTCAATAGTTGCACGTAATTTATGCAACTAGTGTCATGAGACCAGGACTCGATTAAGCAAAACAAACGTGTGCTTATGTTACATAATCTATGCGGTTGCATAAGATTATTGTCAATCCCCTGTTTTTCTAAAGGGATGGGCCCCTTTTCATATCACGGGCAGGACTTTCCATTGAATATTACAGAAAGCCCGCGAAATACGTGAAGTCACGTGGGACCTGGTTGGGTCCTCAGTTTTCAGTTTGGACGTCAGGCAGAGAAGATGTACTGCCTTAACTGGAACTCACACTGCATACGCGCGCTATGTTAGTCAGATGTTTAGTTACATGAAATGTTTAGTTAAGTAAATAAAAGCTTAAGAAAATAACACGGTTTTGTGGTTGGTGAATGTCTTGGTAACAAGAATGATCTAGAAGAAGAAATGAGTTAAGTGCGACCGACCACCAAGACGAAGTCCAGGGGCTAGAAGAAGACGTAAGATAGAAAAGACGTCAGAAGAAGAATAGAAGAATAGAAGTAAAGAAGGGTATGCAACACTTAGGTCATAAAAAAAAGAATGAGGGTGCCACAATTTTGGGGGGAGGTTTTTTGTGGCGGGTTTTCTCATGAAGATACTGTGCCTACACGATCGTATTTGGATTGGTTGGTTGGTTGGTTGGTTGGATTTTACGGCTTGTTGGGTAATTTTCATGCCGAAAACGTTTTGTTTTATTCATTCTGGATGGTAGTATTCAATTCTTTTTATGGTATGTCAACCCTTGTTGGGTTATTTTATGCCTAAGACATTTTGTTTTATTAATTCTGGATGGTAGTATTCAATTCTTTTAATGGTATGTCAACCCTTGTTGGGTTATTTTCATGCCGAAAACGTTTTGTTTGATTCATTCTTGATAGGTACTCAATTTTTTAAAACTCCTTTTTTAAACACCTTCTTAAAATTCAATTTATTCTATTATTATTATTTATATTTTGAAGGCAATTACAATGCGTATAAAATAAAATAGGGTCCAATGTCTGATCAATTTCGAAGTATCTTCATCTTCAGAGACTTTTTTTGAAATGGACGCGGTCTTGTGTGTTTATATATATTTTTTGTTTTGGACGTTATAAACACACGTCACGTGGGTTGTTAGAACGCCACGCGGAAGAGACGTGATTTCCGTTGTTCAATCAATTTTAATTTCATTCTTTATATATATATATATATATATATATATATATATATATAGACTACAAAAAAGCGTATACATTTTAAAAGAGGAATTTCTAAAAAGAAAAGTAGGGAACACTTATAATTAAATATTTCATTCTAAGATTAACTAAGAATGAAATATCTAATTATAAGTGTTCCCTACTTTTCTGTTTAGAAATTCCTCTTTTAAAATGTATACGCTTTTTTGTAGTCTAATTAAATCCTGTACCTATAAAAAAACTTTATATATATATATATATATATATATATATATATATATATATATATATATGTGTGTGTGTGTGTGTGTGTGTGTGTATTTATGGAATGTCTATGTTAATTAATCATATATTGGGTGTTTTAATTCTATTTAATCTATGAATGGAACCCTAACAGGTACTATCACTCCGGGTCAGAATGGATCTGAGATTATTAGAGATGAAGAGGTACTCCACATTCCCCAGAGCTCCAGAATTAGAACTTCACCATCAGATAGCGTTTAGCATCATACCCAGGACATTAAGTCCCTCAGCCACCACCTTCTAGCACATATATGATAAAAAGTAGGAAGCGCGTGGTGTAATGGTTAAAGTCATGGGAAATGGACTCGTCGCTCCGAGTTCAAATCCTGGACGTGCTAATTGCATTTCACTTAGCGCTAATACCCTTGGGAAAGGTATGAATCCTACTCTCCCTCCAGCTATGGATAAGTAGTAGGGCAGACTGGGCTCTTTAACCTTGGTTAGGCAACCAGTCTAGGAGAAGGGAAACTCTGAATTCAAACCTGTTTAACTCCGCTTAAGAAATTGACCTTGTGTCGCATCCTGCTTGTGCGGAGGGGTGGGTAAATATATATATATATATATATATATTATATATATATATATGATAAAAAGGGATGTGGAGTTGCCATAAGGGCAATAGAGTCGGGACAATCATATAGGTGCTTGGGCTTAACGTGACCAGCCACTTGATTGGAGGGGCCTCTCTGACCGCCCGTCTAGCCTAAGTAAGGCCCAAAATGGAGTGTTGCATATGGACTGCACAGCCAACAGAGTTCCATCCCTAAGCATCACGGGTCGCTACCCAAGACCAACAGGTGGCACCATTGGGGGATGTTTTACTCCCCTGCAGAGGTGCAGTCGGCCGGGCTACTCTGTCTTGTAGTGACTCGATTATATTTATATATAAAACCTCTTTGGGTTGTTGGTTGTTTTACAGTATATCAACCCTTTCCAGGTCATTTAATGCCGGATCAAGTCATTTTGATAAAACAAAGGACTCACGTTGCTAACGGCACCTGCTGTGGCTTAAATGGTCACCCAATTAAGTATTGAACTGGCTCATTGCTGTTTAACTTTTAGGAAATGTAAAATCCTGAATGGTCTTTTTTTCGTGAAAAGTTTTTTTAAATTATTTGCTTGGTAGTATTTTGTTCGCACTAGATCAAAGTCTACACACTCTAGCAGTATATACTTCACTGTAAACCTCTCTTGGCATGTAGTGCATATTGGGGATTCTGTTCCCTCTAGTAAATGATGATGGGTGATGTGGGTCATAGTGGCAAGCCAGTGTTTAGCACATTTGTAAATATATTTTGGCTCAAACATGACTCAAATATTTTTATTAAAAAAAAACAAAAAACTATTGAAATAAACAAAAAATGCGTCTAAAAATCGTCTGTTAAAAAAAACCCGGATTTTGACGGTGTGGCGTTAGTTTCGTATTTGCCTGGGGAGTTGTCTGCCCGTTTAGTTCGCTGGTTCCCGCTAGGGGCCGTTTATATTTAAGCGGCTGGTTTGAACGTCTCTTTCTCTTTTCCGGTTGCTCGACCCACAAGACACGACTATGGGTTAGACTCTGGTCTACCCCCTCTTGTTGGGGCTTTGCCCCCCCCCTTACATTACTGTAAGTGATTTATACAACATGGACTATTCCTAGTCTCATGTCTGTTGCTTTTATGTTTATCTTTTTACCATTCATGAATGTGTCATTATCTCCACTTTTGTATGTATGTTTATGTACACCTCTATGTATTATGTACCCTGTTTATTCTGTGCTGTACCATATTAAATGTTTTGTCTATCAACCTTTGTCGGAGTTTTATCTTCAAGTATATATCACTTTAAACTTGACAACGGTATAAATGCAAAACATGTCCTTCTGAACCCAGGTCGCCCCTGGGGTGCTTAAAGGTGACTTGGTCCAAAAGTTCTATTGTATTTTTATAATCAAATATTTTTTGCTTGCCTAGACCCAAAAAATGTTGTATGGCCGGGGAGTTGCATATGGTCCAGAGAACCACTGTTTTAAATCAAAGAATAAATGTTAATGGTTGTCAATATGTCTTACTCCTTGTAGTTCTTTATCAAGCGGGTTATTTTATCTTACAGCATACCAACCCTCTTTTGAGTCATTTAATGGCAAATCAAGTCATTTTGATAAACAAAGGAATCAGGTTGCTTACAGTAACCAGTGTTGCTTAATTGGTCATCCAATTAAGTAAATGAACACACTCATCGCTGCTTAACTTCGGTGATCAAGCGGGAACCGTAACAAAATGTGGCGTATTGGCTAACGTGCTCGACTGCGACATGGTCGTAAGCGAGTTCGAACTCCAGGGGCACTATTACAGTCAATTTCGGACTAATACCGTTGGGAAAGGTATGGACCCCTTGATCCCCCTAGATAAATAGTTCCAATGCTGTTCTTCTAGAACTGGGATCATCAAACTTTTTTCACGGTGGCCCGAATAATTGAAAAATAAAAATAAATAACGAGCGCGAACCACATTATCATTGTGTCCAATACTCGCAAACTGAGCGTATGAGTAGCACAGGGATCTGTGCGGTAAAGTGAGGAGCTGATGGTAAGTATGGCGCTCCACCTCAGATGCTAAAATAATCTCCTTGGTCTAGTGCTAGTGAAAAGGTGATATACTCCCTCGCTCTCTGGCTGATACCGATATTAGGCTGCCCCGGCGACTTTACTTACTTTAATACTTGTTAGCTAGAACGAAAGCTTTGAGAAAAAGATGTAAAACAAAATGTATCTTTCCATGTTATATTCATGGATGAGTGGCGTAAGATGCACAAAAATAAATTTAACCAACATATTTATTTTCAAAACATTATCAAAGACATTACAAATTCAAGTACCATCTCCGGGCCTGATAAAATGCCTTCGCGTGCCGGATCCGGTCCGCGGGCCGTAGTTTGGTGACCCCTATTCTAGAATAGAATGACTTTGGCATTAAATAACCCATGATGGTTGCTAGGCCATTAAACAAATAAACCATTTTAATAGTCTCCCTACATTGATGTCGTGGTAAGCGAGTTAGAAATCCATAATTTTTCCTTCTTTTTTTTCCTTTCATTCTTTCTACCCTTCCGTTTCTTTCTCTCATCTTTTCTTTCTTTTCTTTATTCTTTCATTAATTCATTCTTCTTTTCTTTCTTCGTTCCTGTCTTCCCCTCTTTCTTTCTTTCTTTTTTTTTCTTTTATTCTTTCTTTCCTTTCTTCATTTTCTATAACTTCCTCTCCTTCTAACTTTCTTTCTTTTTCCTTTCATTCTTTCTTTCATTCTCTCTTTTATTCTTTCTTTCCTTCTTTTCTTTTTTCTTTCTCTCCTTCTAACTTTCTTTCTTTCTTTCTTTTTCCTTTTATTCTTTCTTTCATTCTCTCTTTTATTTTTCTTTATTTCCTTTATTTTTTCTTTCTCTCCTTCTAACTTTAGTTTCTTTCTTTCTTTTCCCTTTCATTTTTTTTTGTTCTCCCTTTTATTCTTTCTTTCCTTCCTTTATTTTTTCTTTCTCTCCTTCTTTCTTTCTTTCTTTTTCCTTTCATTCTTTCTTTTGTTCTCTCTTTTATTCTTTTTTCCTCCCTTTATTTTTTCTGTCTTTCTTTTTTTATTTCATTCTTTCTTTCTTTCTCTCTTTTATTCTTTCTTTCCTTTCTTCAATTTTTCTAAATTTCTCACCTTCTAAATGTCTTCTCTTCTTTCTTTCTTTCTTTCATTCTTTCTTTCTTTCTTTCTTTCTTTCTTTCTTCATTCATCCCTCCTTCTCGAATATTTTCATTCCATCTGCCTCCATTTATTGACCAGACAAGGCCATTATCGTCGGTTCCAAACGGGAGCTGACAACATTCACAAAATGGTCTCTCCCAATCGTTCAACTTTGAAATTGTCATTATCTTCCAGACCCCACGGCCACCTTGGTCTCCTCTCCCACCCCATGGCTGACATCCTGCCAACTGTTTGCTGTCGTAATTGACGAGGACAATGTGTACGTGTGTGTATGATGTGTGTGGACGTGTATGTATGGTGTGTGTGCGTGTGTGTGAATGTGTATGTATGATGTGTGTAGATATGTATGTATGGTGTATGCGTGTGTGTGAATGTGTATGTAAGATGAGTGTGGATGTGTGTAGATGTGTATGTATGGTGTGTGTAGATATGTATGTATGGTGTGTATGCGTGTGCGTGAATGTGTATGTATGATGTGTGTAGATATGTATGTATGGTGTGTGCGCGTGTGTGTGAATGTGTAATGTATATGTGTGTAGATGTGTATGTATGGTTGTGTAGATATGTATGTATGGGTGTTATGCGTGTGCGTGAATGTGTATGTATGATGTGTGTAGATATGTATGTATGGTGTGTGTGCGTGTGTGTGAATGTGTATGTATGATGTGTGTAGATGTGTATGTATGGTGTGTGTAGATATGTATGTATGGTGTGTATGCGTGTGCGTGATGTGTATGTATGGTGTGTGTAGATATGTATGTATGGTGTGTGCGTGTGCGTGAATGTGTATGTATGATGTGTGTAGATGTGTATGTATGGGTGTGTAGTGTATGTATGGTGTGTATGCGTGTGTATGTGTATGTATGATGTGTGTAGATGTGTATGTATGTGTGTGTGTGTGTATGTGTGTGTGTGCGTGTGTGTATGTATGATGTGTGTAATGTGTATGTATGGTGGTGTGTGTGTGTGCGTGAATGTGTATGTATGATGTGTGTATGTATGTATGGTGTGTGCGTGTGTGTGTGTGGTAGATGTGTGTGAATGTGTATATGATGTGTGTGGACGTGTATGTATGGTGTGTGTGCGTGAGTGTGAATGTGTATGTATGATGTGTGTGGACGTGTATGTATGTGTGTGTGCGTGTGTGTGAATGTGTATGTATGATGTGTGTGGACGTGTATGTATGGTGTGTGCGCGTGTGTGTGAATGTGTATGTATGATGTGTGTGGACGTGTATGTATGGTGTGTGCGCGGTGTGTGTGTGGTGATGTGTGTTGTATGTGTGTGTGTGTGTTGTGTGACGTGTATGTGTTGTGGCGTTGTGTGTGTGGACGTGTATGTATGGTGTGTGGTGCGTGAATGTGTGAATGTGTATGTATGGTTGTGTAATATGGTGTGTGCGCGTGTGTGATGTGTATGTATGGATGTGTGTGAGGGTATGTGTGTGTGCGTGTGTGTGAATGTTATGTATGATGTGTGTGTGGTATGTGGATGTATGTATGGTGTGTGGACGTGTATGTATGGTGTGTGCGCGTGTGTGTGAATGTGTATGTATGATGTGTGTGGACGTGATGTGTGTGCGGGTGTGTGTATGTGTATGTATGATGTTGTAGTGTATGTATGTGTGTGCGTGTGTGTGAATGTGTATGTGTGGTGTGTATGGTGTGTTGCGTGTGGTGTGAATGTGTATGTATGATGTGTGTAGATATGTATGTATGGTGTGTGTGCGTGTGTGTGAATGTAGTGAATGTGTGGAATGTGCGTGTGTGAATGTGTGTATGATGTGTGTATGTATGTTGTGTGTGTGTGTGTGTGTGTGTGAATGTGTAATGTGTGTGTATGTATGATGTGTGTAGATATGTATGTATGTATGTGTGTGTGTGCGTGTGTGTGTGTGAATGTGTATGTATGATGTGTGTGGACGTGTATGTATGGTGTGCGTGTGTGTGAATGTGTATGTATGATGTGTGTAGATATGTATGTATGGTGTGTGTGCGTGTGTGTGAAATGTGTGTGTAGATGTGTATGTATGTGTGTGTGCGTGTGTGTGAATGTGTATGTATGATGTGTGTATGGTGTTGTGGTGTGAATGTTATGTATGATTGTGTGTATGTATGGTGTGTGCGTGTGTGTGAATGTGTATGTATGATGTGTGTGTGTGTTATGTATGTATGGTGTGTGCGTGTGTGTGAATGTGTATGTATGATGTGTGTGGACGTGTATGTATGGGTGTGTGTGCGTGTGTGTGAATGTGTAATGTATGATGTGTGTAGATGTGTGGTGCGTGTGTTGAATGTGTATGTATGATGTGTGTAGATGTGTATGTATGGGTGTGTGCGTGTGTGTGAATGTGTATGTATGATGTGTGTGTATGTATGTATGTATGTGTGTGTGGTTGTGTGTGTGAATGTGTATGTATGATGTAGGTGTGTGTGCGTGTGTGTGTATGTATGATGTGTGTAGATGTTATGTATGGTGTGTGCGTGTGTGTGAATGTGTATGTATGATGTGTGTAGATATGTATGTATGGTGTGTGCGCGTGTGTGTGAATGTGTATGTATGATGTGTGTGGACGTGTATGTATGGTGTGTGCGTGTGTGTGAATGTGTATGTATGATGTGTGTAGATATGTATGTATGGTGTTGTGCGTGTGTGTGAATGTGTATGTATGATGTGTGTAGTGTATGTAGGTGTGTGTGCGTGTGTGATGTGTATGTATGTGTGTGTATGTATGTGTGTGAGTGGTATGAATGTGTATGTATGATGTGTGTAGATGTGTATGTATGGTGTGTGCGTGTGTTTGAATGTGTATGTATGATGTGTGTAGATATGTATGTATGGTTGTGTGCGTGTGTTTGAATGTGTATGTATGTGTGTGTAGATATGTATGTATGGTTTGTGTGCGTGTGTTTGAATGTGTATGTATGATGTGTGTAGATGTGTATGTATGGTGTGTGTGCGTGTGTTTGAATGTGTATGTATGATGTGTGTAGATATGTATGTATGGTGTGTGTGTGTGCGTGAATGTGTATGTATGATGTGTGTGATGTGTATGTATGGTGTGTGTGCGTGTGTGTGAATGTGTATGTATGATGTGTGTAGATATGTATGTATGGTGTGTGTGCGTGTGCGTGAATGTGTATGTATGATGTGTGTAGATGTGTATGTATGGTGTTGTGCGTTGAATGTGTATGTGTGTAGATATGTATGTATGGTGTGTGGTGTGTGTGTATGATGTGTAGTATGTATGGTGTGTGTGCGGTGTGTGAATGTGTATATGTGTATGTATGTGTGTGTGTATGATGTGTGTAGATATATGTATGTATGTGTGTGTGTGTGTGTGTGTGTGAATGTGTATGTGTATGTATGTGTGTAGATATGTATGTATGGTGTGTGTGCGTGTGTGTGAATGTGTATGTATGATGTGTGTAGATATGTATGTATGGTGTGTGTGCGTGTGTGTGAATGTGTATGTATGATGTGTGTAGATATGTATGTATGGTGTGTGTGCGTGTGTGTGAATGTGTATGTATGATGTGGTGTAGATATGTTATGTATGGTGTGTGTGCGTGTGTGTGAATGTGTATGTATGATGTGTGTAGATATGTATGTATGGTGTGTGTGCGTGTGTGTGAAATGTGTATGTATGATGTGTGTAGATATGTATGTATGGTGTGTGTGCGTGTGTGTGAATGTGTATGTATGATGTGTGTAGATATGTATGTATGTGGTGTGGTGCGTGTGTGGAATGTGTATGTATGATGTGTGTAGAATATGTATGTATGGTGTGTGTGCGTGTGCGTGAATGTGTATGTATGATGTGTGTAGATGTGTATGTATGGTGTGTGTGCGTGTGTGTGAATGTGTATGTATGATGTTGTAGATATGTATGTATGGTGGTGTGTGCGTGTGTGTGAATGTGTATGTATGATTGTGTAGATGTGTATGTATGGTGTGTGCGTGTGTGTGAATGTGTATGTATGATGTATGTGAATGTGTGTAGATGTGTGTGGATGTGTATGTATGGTGTGTGTAGATATGTATGTATGGTGTGTATGCGTGTGTGTGAATGTGTATGTATGATGTATGTGAATGTGCATGTATGTTTGTGTTTGTGTGTGTGTGTTTGTACGTGAATGTGTATACATCATGTGTATGTGTGTGTGTGTTTGTGAATGTGTATGTATAATGCGTGTGTAAATGTGTATATTATACATTCACATGCACACACATACATTACACATACACATTCACAAACACATACACATACATTATATATACACACTCACACATACACACACAAATACACACACATTATATATGCACAGAAACACACACATTATACATTGCATAATGTGAATGTGTTTAATGTGAATGTGTATATAATGTGTATGTGTTGTGTATGTGTGTGAATGTCTATGTATAATGTGTATGTGTGTGTTGAAAGTGGACATCATATTGAAACAGAAAAACTGATAAGTTGTTACTGATGCTAAAGACGTTTCGATCGAATCGCCTCCAGAATTCGGCTAGTGTCGTGTCCAATATCCAACATGGCCTCTTGGTTGAAACCAGCTAGGACATCATCAAGTCGACCTGCAAAAAAAAAAAAAAAAAAAAAAGAAAAAGAAACTCGATATTTTCGGCTTAATCACCGCTGCGTAGCCTAAAGAAAGCAGCAAAATGGCATTGGCCTCCACGTGAACTCGGATATGGCAGAGTTGATATGTTAGAAACAAAATGGAGACATCTCCACACTTAGACGGTCACGCGGAAAGCTACCGGTTTAGGTTAGATCAACGAAGTTAAGCAGCAATGAGCCTGTTTAATACTTAATTGGGTGACGGCTTAAACAACAGCAGGTGTGTTAAGATACCTGTAGCCATTTTTAGGCTGCAGGTGAGAGTACTCTATAGGGGAGATCTCTTGTGGTATTAAGTTCGATCCGTTTTTGAGTGGATCCTTGTGTTCCTCAGTGTTAAACAAAATCCTTGTGTTTAGTGTTAAGCAGAAACCTTGTGTTCCTCAGTGTTAAGTAGAATCCTTGTGTTGTTTATCCGTTCGTCCGTGTGTAGCAGGATGACTTGTGTGAGCTAGAACTGCTAATGGAAAGAGGAGGAATAAATAACAAAGGCTTAAAAATAGTGATGACCCAAAAGAGAGAAGCGATGGTTTTGACCGTAGCGTGACCCCGAACGAAGAATTGAGGGGCAAGCGGAAGTCGGGTGTTGACCGGAGTCGGGTGTTGACCGGAAGTCACGTGGTGACGTGGGGAAGGAAAGAAAGGTTCGTCCTCTTTTTTGCCGCGTCCGTCGTAGGGCACGGACCTGATTAGAGCCCAGGAATTTAGTAGTGTTCTCTCTCTCGTTCTCTCTGCCTCCCCTCCTCCCTGGTAGAAGCCACTAGACGAGCACGTTAATAAAGGCTGGGAGTTGTGACGACATGTTTCTCGGGTTATGATTTTTTATCGGAGTTCTAGTACCAAGAAAGAAAAAAGGACTACGGTGCATGTATCGTTTTAGTACCGTGAGTATTACAACGTAATACGTGTTAAACACGAGCAACTGAACGCCTTTCCATGAAGGCCTTTAAATAGTTAACCCCACCGTATTCGAGTGTGTTGATTTGCCAATTCGGCCACGAAGAGTCTAAAAATTTAAGTGGTGGGCTCCAACACAGCTTATAATCGAGAGCCGGTATCGAACCTGGAACCTTGTGGTTCTTAGCCGGACTCTCTACCGACTGAGCTAAATCGGCCCTAATACATAGAAATAAACGTATTTTATTGTCTCAAAACAGCTATGTATAAGCTCTTCTTTGTATTTCCTGTCATGTTTCTTTTCTTTTCTATTAAGTTTGCTCAGGCAAAAATATCCTTGTCATCACTTCGTCGTGAATTATACTTATATTTATACCATACGAGAAAATATTATCACGCCTTCACTCTACTCGACCGACATTCGTCCTGCTCAGGCGTACGCACTGCATCTAGTTGCGTGTAGATAAACTCCTCCGAACACTGAAGACTCTGACAAATACCGTGGGTATAGACGGTTTAACGTCACACGAAGGTATAAAAAGCTTAGGTTCGCATAGAGGCTAAGTTGGGCCGTAGATGGGGATCTACGTCTTTCTTTGTACGACATCTAGTGTGGAAAGAAAAATTTTGGGGACAGCGGTGAACGGAGCGAAACGGTAACTTTAGGGATTTTGTCCCGGCCGGTAAAAATAGACTGCTAAGGAAGGTAACTGTAAGGGTTATTCATTTAAATGCGTAGCATGACAAAATAGTCTTAACGACTATCATGTCTTCAACTTTGGGATGATAACTTGACCGTGAAATGACGCCCTTCCATGACAACACCATATTAACAGTTTGTCTATCTTACCGCGTCCCTGTTTGGCATGAAGGATTTTACTGCCCGGCTTGTTGCCGGCTAGTGTTGTCCCACCAGGGGGAACCGTTTGATATTTAAAGCCGGCTGATCGAGCAATTTCCTCTGTTCCCTTTTTTCCCTCGCTATAACGAGACACATGGGTTTAGACACGGTCTTATCCCTTTTTCTCGTGGGGCTTCCGGCCCCCTCCTAGTAAAAGTCATTTCTAATCTATGGACGTCCACGGTTTCCTTTATATATGATAGGTTTTATCTAGCTCTGTATTTGGTATCTTATGTATCCATGTACTCTTACTTTCTATTAGTATCCTTCTGTGTTTTCAATCGTGTTGTTATTCCTATTAAATTATCTGTCCCTCAACCTTTCGGATTGTATTTCTTCCAACTGATATTCACATTTGAATCAATACTGTTGCATAGCGCCTTCTCTTAGGCAACTAAAATAAGGTATAGTGTTTATACAACATACTGGTCCCTTTTCCATACAAGATCTATTAACGTTATATACTCTTACTGTTACTCCTGTCGGTCTAATTCTTCTGACCGGCTGCATCTGATCGTTCCTATCATGCTATCTCGAGTCCTGGTATACGTCTTCTCCTAAGGTATCGTCTGGGTTTTTCTATTGAGTGATTTCGCGGGTCGTGGCGTTCTGTTGGGGTAGGCCGTTCGTTGTTATCAGAATGCCTTGTTCATCT
>CM042160.1:91491312-91501925 GCA_023376005.1 Doryteuthis pealeii | reverse complement strand
GAGAGATTTATGTATATATGATATATATATTATCTGTATATGTATGTATGTATATATATATATATATTGTATAATGTTCTGTGCAAATTTTTTTTTTTAAGGTTGATGTGAGAAGATAGTAAAAAGGAGGGATCCCCAAAGAGGCATGACAAGTAAATGATAACATCAAAAACAATTTGAATTATGTATTTAACCCCTTTATCTACCAGGTGCAAAATGTGACAATGAAGCCCCTAATATCTACCTAGTATCCTGGGTATGACGTCAAACTGCATTTAATGGGGAAGTTCCAATTCTTAAGAGTGTGGAGTACCCTTTCATCATCATTACTCCCAGGTCCACCCTGGCCCGGAATTGGTAGTACCTCTTAGGGTCCCATTTTCGGGTTAAATGGGGGGGGGGGTAATTTTATTTTTTTTAAATTGAGTTTAAAAGAATTTTTTGAATACCAATCAAGAAGGAATAAAACAAAATATTTCCAGTATAAAATAACCCAACACAAGTTGGCATGCTATAAAATCCAACCATCTAATTCCTAACAACTAGGAATGTATGCTGAAAAACAATACACTGCTTCCTTTGTATGTATTTATGCAATCCCTCCACATGACAGCCCTGTTGACTGGGGTTTTAGATTGCACCTTTGCAGAGGGGTAAGACCTCTCCTCCAATGTGGCCAGCTGTTGGCTGTGTGTGGCGATCCGTGATGCTTAAGGACAGATACCTGGTGGATGAGCAGTCCATGACCTGCAAAACTCTACTTTGGCTCTTATTTGAGCTAGTCGGAGAGGTCCCCTCTGATCAATCAACTGGTTACGTCAAGCCCTAGCACCTATATGATTGTCCCAACCGTATTGCCCTCATGGCAAGCCCCAACCCTTTTTATCAGTGTAGGTGGCAACCCGTGATGCTTGAGGATTGAACCCAGGTGGGTGAGCAGTCCATGACATGCAACACTCCACTTAGGTCCTTACTTAGGCTAGATGGGCGGTCGAAGAGTACCCCTTCTATCAATCGGCTAATCACGTACAGCCCTAATACCTATATGATTGCTCCAACCTTATTGCCCTCATGGCAAACCCCAGCCCTTTTTATCATATGAGTGCTAGAAGGCGGTGGCTGACGGTCTACATGTCCTAGGAATGACATTAAACTATCTGATGGTGAGGTTCCAATTCTGGAGGTTTGGGGAATGTGGAAAACCCCTTCATCACCATTTCTCCCTGGTTCGCTCTGACCCGGAGTGGTAGTTCCTGTTAGGGTCCCATCTATGGGTTAAATAGAAAAATGTGTTTATGAAAAAAGAAATGGAGTATCCATTAAGAATGAATTTATTTCAAAACTTTGTTGGCATTAGATGAGCATATTCACAACAAAAGACTATGACATATACACATACATATGAAAAGTGTTGTTATGGGTCCAAAATCCTAAAATCCTTTTATTCCAGCCATGGACCTGGTATTTCAACTTGTTCTGTATTAATACAATGGTAGTTTCATTAAACGCAGGTACAATAGACAGACTTCCTCTTTACCAACCATTGAAAGTGGGTCACGATTAATATGTAACGAGGTTAATTATGAGTCGTATTCGTTCAACCGTTCAGTCTGGATTCACAATTGGTGAGACAACATAAACCACAATCTTTTTAAATTCACAATGATAAAAAAATTTTTTTTTTTTTTTTTAGAAATGTGCTAATAAAATGATCCACAACACAGATACAACTATTTATAAAGTACTAGATTAAAAGCCACCCTATCAGGCGGCAATTAAGTTTGCTCCTGCGAAGGCCTCTTGATTGGTCGTCTCGCTCAACGATGACATTTCATGGATTGAGTACATATTAAACTTAAACAATATTTTTCAAATAACAGTTTTCATCTAAACCAATGGTTCTCAACCTTTTTTTTACCCATGGACCCCCTTTAACCCTATTTTACTCCATAGCCATTCGATGTTTAAAAATCCCATTGTAATTTTATAGTTAAATACATTTTGCTTGCCTGGGTCCCAAAAAATTTTATATGGTCCCCAGGGGTCCACGTGGACCCTGGTTGAGAACCACTGATCTAAACAATTCTATGTATTCACTCCTTGTTTAATGTTTACATTTGTGAAGATGTTTGAGGTTTTATTTAAGGGCCACTGTAACACTACAACTTGAAGGGCCAAATCTGACCCATGACCTTATAAGACGCAGGGTGATTTTTGTGGAAAAGAAAGTGCATTGTATAAGCCGTAAAATATGGTACTTAATTAC
Source organism: Doryteuthis pealeii (assembly GCA_023376005.1). Taxonomy (NCBI): domain Eukaryota; kingdom Metazoa; phylum Mollusca; class Cephalopoda; order Myopsida; family Loliginidae; genus Doryteuthis; species Doryteuthis pealeii. The sequence continues at coordinate 91,499,659 of CM042160.1, read as the reverse complement.
GACTAGCTGAAAAGCCACCCTATCAGGCAGCAATTAAGTAGCATCTATGGTGGGCTCTTGATTGGACCTTTGGTTCAACCATGACACGTTATGCCTTAAGTACATGATAAATTTTATTAACTCTTAAAGTCCTATACCACCTTATTCCACCCGGCTGGAAGTCACATTTGTTTTAACTAATCAGCCCCAAACAATAGCCTTTGTTTAAATTTAATATTAAACATATGTAGAAATCTTTGATTTAAGGGAAATAATAGGTAACTTTAGATGCAACGGTCATTTTTAGCCATTTTTTTTATATATCCTTATAGGAATGCTCTGGACTTAGAAAAATCTCAACAGGATGTTAAGAGTTAAACTTGAACAATATTTTTCAAATAACAGTTTTCATCAAGACAATGATATAATTTGTCTATTTGAAACTACGGCCCACTAATATATACGGCCGCACATCTCACATAAACAGGCAGAATTCTAACAGGCCGATTCGTTTTATAGTCAATTTATATCTGTTTCGAAAAATGTTAGAACTCTACAAAAATACACAAACTGCCTGATTTTTCTTTTGGGTTTGTTTTTTTTTGTTTTTGTTTTTTTTTCCTTCTGAAATATAAGATTGTAAACAAACAAAATACAGATATTTAAAAATCATGCAGTAATACCTTGATCTCAATAAATTTTCTTTTGATCGGTCTTTTTTAAAAAACATGTTTTGGTTATTTCCTATAAGTCTAACATAAACAAAGGGGAACCACTCTTAACTGATGAATTATTTATTTATTTATTGATCTACTAGGAAAAAAAGAAGTTAGGGTTAGGGTTAGTTTAAAGGGAAAATAAATAATTTATCAGTCAAGAGTGGTTCCCCTTTGTTTATGTTAGACTTATAGGAAATAACCCATGTTTTGTATAACTGCATAGTCTTTTTATAGATTTAAAAAAATTTTTTTGTTAGTTTCTTTACAATCTTTTATTATTACATTTCTGAAGAAAAATAAAAAAAACAACCAGTTTGTGTATTTTTGTAGAGTTTTAACATTTTTCGAAACAGATATATATTGACTATAAAAAGAATCGGCCTGTTAGAAATCAAACTGTTTATGTAACATGTGGGGCCGTATATATTAGTGGGCTGTGGTATTATTATGAAAATACATTATTAATTATCTGCCCTTGGCAGTCAAGGGGACCAACCAACGCACTACCGTAAATTGGTGCCCGTAATTACTTTTTTCGATTTTACTTCACTCGTAGTATTAATTATTAATCAGTGATCTATTTACAATCAAACTATTTGCCGATAGAAAAATAAAAAAAGACAACTGTTTGTGTGTTTTTGTAGAGTTAACATTTTTCGAAACAGATATACATTGATTATAAAAAGAATCGGCCTGTTAGAATTCTGCCTGCTTATGTGACATGTGCGGCCGTATATATTAGTGGGCCGTGTTGGAACTTATTGCAAAGCTGCATGATAAGCAACATTCTTACTTTTTATACAAACAATTATTTCTACTAGCAAATATATGCACCCTCCGTAGGGTGCAAGTATTTAAGTTTTAATGTAATAAAATATTATATTTAATTAGAAAGGCTAATGAAACTAAATAAGAATGCAGATAAAAAGATTTGAAAAGGGCAGGGATGTATAATCCAAAAATAGGACAACTGAAACTTACTTTTCCATCACTCCCGTCTTTCATTGCTGAATTTTAATAATTTAGTTAAAATAGGATGTAAAGAATAAAATTACAGTTATTTCTTCTTGTTAATGGATTTCTTAACTCCATTAACAAGAAGAAATAACTCTAATTTTATTTTCCTGCCTATGTAAAAATTAATTTTTAAAAGATATTGTCTGAGGGGAGGCAGTTAAAACTTCAATGTCTGAGGGTTTTTATCATAAGTAAGTAAAATCATTAAATTTATTAAAGGAGTAAAAAAAAAATAGCAATTTGAAATGGAAACTTAGTCCTGTTCCCCTCAAATAATATGTTGCGTGCATCTATTAATTTTATCTATTAGGTCTCATCAGCAAGGTTATAGACATGGGAGACTGCTCCTTGTGTGACTTGAAACCTGTCAGCTTGGCAGAGGAGTTTTCGAGTCACACACGGAGCAGTCTCCCATGTCTATAACCTTGCTGATGAGACCTAATAGGTTGAAATGTACATTCAGGGATTGACATTTTCTCGATTTGTTTAGCCTTACATTTGAACAGCCTAAATTCATTAATTATTAACTAATTAATTTTCAAAATTAGGTATGACTTCAATTAAGCACATATCCTCCAAAAATTGTCAGCTTAAAGCCATATAAAAATAAACACATTTGTTTGTTTACTTACCCTCATATATATATATATTATATATATATATGTGTGAATTTAACATTTTTTAGAAAAAACAAATGATGTTAATAGTTTGCTGACAGAATCTGTTTCGACCATTTTAATAGAGCGGTCTTCATCAAGAGCAACATATGAATGAAAGACGGAATAAATAACCGTTAGATAGGAGGTACAAACGAACACTGGTGTTTGATGCTGGAATTCTAAAAAAATGCGTATTCTGTGTTAAAAATAAAATAAATTTTATTTTAAAAAATCCGAAGCATTATAATCCATAATAAAAACTCAAAAGAGCTTGATGTAAAAATATATATAAAAAAAGTGTATAAAAAGTATCAAAAATGTTCATGATGTATTCCAGCTAGAAAAAGTAAGTTAAAAGTCCACAGCACAATTGAAGAAAGATGGAAAGTTTCAAAAGAATTTGTAGTTGTTGACAAATCCGTAGTGTTGTGGATCATATTAGCCTCCGGAGATGTATAAATCCAGATATTTTGTTTTTTCAATAGACAATATGAAGTAAATGGAAGTGAATCCGACAGTATGAATTTAACATTTTTAGAAAAAAACAAATGATGTTATTAGTTTGCTGACAGAATCTGTTTCGACCTTTTTAATAGAGCGGTCTTCATCAGGAGCAACATAAGAAGGAAAGACAGAATAAATAACCGTTAGAAGGATTAACTTCTATTTACTTCATATATATATGTGTTGTATACCCTTCTTTACTTACTTACTTCTATTCTTCTTCTGTTCTTCTATCTTACGTCTTCTTCTATGTCTCTTCTAACATCTCTTCTTCATCTGGACTTCGTCTTGGGGACTTCGTGTCTGGTCTTTCATTGGGGATTTCTCTTTATCAGAAGCCCTGTGTCATTGGTAGTTTTTAGATAATAACACAAGACTTCGATTTACTTAGATCACATTTTATTTCGAAATCCCCACCAGACTACCTGCGCAGATCGAGTCGGAGCGTGTATAACACGACTCACCACCGTCATGGTTTCTCGCCGACTGACTAAAATCTATTTCTAATCTAAACCGGAAGAGGGTCTTCTCCACCGATTCTCACGGTATCCACTGGAAAGGATCAGGATGAGGTCAAGCCTTGTCACTCATCCTTCAAGGCCGTGGGCTGTAACTTATAACAGCCATTTTGAGTTCTACACTACTGTACATAATATTAGGAATCTAATAATTATGTAACATGTGTATGTATGTATGAATATATGTATTCTCAACAAACTTCATTATGAATACTGAAGCAGATCCGCTATGAGAATACTTTACGATTTCGGATGAGATTAAAAGTAAAATAAATACAAAAATGTCTACTGACGAGTATACTTGATTTTATCTGTTTTTTGGGGGGTTTTTTGAGAAGAAGGAACCTTTGAGATAAAATAAAGTGATCAAAATATTAGTGGTAGGAAGAGGGGTAGTAGTAGTAATTGTAGCAACGGGCACTTTTTGTTTTTTGTTTTTTTTTTTTAATACATTTTTTAAGAAGATTTACACAGACATGCAGACTCATCGTAGTACACTTTACAACCAGCTCAAAGACACGCTCTGTCTTGATGATATAAGTTAAGGGTTGAACTGGCGGACTTTTACTTCTCAATGGCGTCCGTATTTCGAAAACAGGCAGTCAACATCGGGGTAAGAAAATTAACTAACAAAAGCGACAAAGAAACAAAACATCTTATCAAAGATAGAAACAGAATCTGTGGAGTGCGAAAGAATGAAAGGAAGAAATGGTCTGCTCAAAATTGGTGTTTAAACCGTGGCAAAAACCAAGATTTTTGATACAGGTGAGTATCTATTTACCCAACCCCTCTACACGAGCAGGATGTGACACAAGGTTAATTTTTAAGCGGAATTCCATTTCTGAAGGCCAATGAACTTCAGCGATTTAAAAAAAAAAAATGAACTCTTACCAAAAGACAGTTAAAGTATTTGAATGGGTAATTTTTGATACAGGTGAGTATCTATTTACCAACCCCTCTACACGAGCAGGATGTGACACAAGGTCAATTTTTAAAGCAGAGTTCCATTTCTGAAGACCAATGAACTTCAGCGATTTAAAAAAAAGAAAAGAACTCTTACCAAAGACAGTTAAGTATTTGAATGGGTAATTTTTGATACAGGTAAGTATGTATTTACCACCCCTCTACATGAGCAGGATGTGACACAAGGTCATTTTTTAAGCGGAATTCAAGTTCTGAAGGCCAATGAACTTTTAGCTGAACAACCAGCATTTTTTTTTTTTTTTTTAAGAATTCTTACCAAAAGACAGTTAAAGTATTTGAGTGGGTAATTACACATCCCCTTTTATGTCAGTCATTGTGACATACCAGTGATAAGACATTTTGTTAATGTATCTAAGGACCGGATTAGCTCAGTCGGTAGAGCACTCGCCTAGGAATCACAAGGTTCTTGGTTCGATAATGGCCCTTGCCAACTCAGCGAATGAGTAGCACAGGGATCTGTGTGCGGTAAAGTAAGGAGCTGATGGTAGGTGTGGCGCTCCACCTCAGACACAAAAACAATCTCCTTGGTCTAGCGCTAGTGAAAAGGTGATAGACTTCCTCACTGATTGGCTGATACCACTTTAGACCACCCCGAATACTTCAGTGGCCGGGTTAGCTCAATCGGTAGAGCGTTTATCTAGTGTTGATTATTAAACTTGAGCATTGTTGTAGAGTAGGTAACACCCCTCTGACACTCTACCCTCGCCAACTCAGCGTATGAGTAGCACAGGGATCTGTGCAGTAAAATAAGGAGCTGATGGTAGGTGTGGCGCTCCACCTCAGATGCAAAAAAAACAATTTCCTTGGTCTAGCGCTAGTGAAAAGGGGATAGACTCTCTCACTGATTGGCTGATACTGACTTTAGGCCACACGACGACTTTATTTATTGATAGAACAGTGTAACGTGGTCGTGGGGTTAGCAGCTAGTAGTAACAGATAAGTCACATGTTCGCTCAGGGATATGATGGAGGGTTGAGAAAGCAACATGCGAACAAGCCTCAAGGTTTGATTACTTGCTCGGTGTGTGGTGTCCATTTAGAGAGAGAAAGATGTTAATATTTTCTATTATTAATATCCTTGATTCAGTCCTGTACCTGACAGGTCTAGCTGACTACATGTCCTTGGATTCTCGTGGGACGCCGCACTTCTTTTCTCTAAAAAGAGCTGCTCCATTACTTCTGCCTGCGGTGGGAGGGGGACATCCGTTTCCAGTTCTTCTGGTATTTCTACGCTTGCACATAAGATTTGAAACTTCCATTTTTTAAAAAATAATTTTTTGATTCCCAGTAGTCATTCATCCGTGACTGGCTGAACTAGAAAAACGTGCTCTGACCTGACTAACTCAGGTCAATTTTACACTGGTCGGTTTGTCTGATAAACATTCTTTTCTTTCTCATTTTCTTTTCTTTCTCATTTTCTTTTCTTTCCCTTTCCCCAGAAAATAGATTACTGTTTTCTTTTCAATTTAAATTTTCTATAAGCCGTTTAATTACATTACAAGAGTACAGCGGAAATGAATTCATGCATTTCCATAAAGGTATTGGAATACTTAGTGGTAAGTTATTTATTCAAGTTCCCACTCGCCAAGGACCAACAATAGCATTAGTATATCCGTGATATACTAACACTTGACAAAACGGAAGGCAAGATAAAATAACAAGAACATTTTGATATTTTATATATACAATATTCATGCAAAGAGTTAAAAGAATACCACAAAAACGAATTACCATTTTTTTTTTAACTCAGATAAAAGATGTTTATCGGCAGTTTTTCTTTTTTTTTATAAGAAATAGCAAACTTTTTTTTTTCAAAGGAAGTACTCTGTCCCTGTGGATCCCACGGTTAAGCATGCACTCTCCGCAAAAAAAAAAATTGCATTTTCAAGAGGTATTGGAATACTTAGCGGTAAGTAAGATATTCATTCAAGTTCCTACTCGCCAAGGACCAGCATTAGCATTAGTATATCCGTGATATACTAACACTGAACACAATGGAAGAAAAGATAAACTCATTTACACATACAAGAACAGCTAAAATTTAATCTATACAAAATACATACTAGTGGTATTAAAAGAAAAAAATACATGAATGAGCCCTAATAAGTAAAACTAGACACATTGTTTCATTGGACAAGCAGTCTGTGGAAAGGGTACAATATAGCAAAAAGGCTTACTTATCAAATGTAGTTAGTGCGGTTTTACTGTTCGTTGGCAGGGGCAGAGACGTTTATACTGTTCAAAGAACAGAGGCAAAAAAGAGGTCAAGATGTGGTTTCTGAAAGTGTTATGGAACACTCTAATGGACATGTCAATTCTCTAAGGGAGATAATTATTTATTGTATACGTATACCATATCGACGCCAAATGACAAAACAAGAATGGTTGGTTGGTTAGATTTTATAGCATGTCAACCCTTATTGGGTTATTTTATGCCGGACATTTTATTTTATTCATTCTTTTTAGGTATTCAATTTTTTACCTACAACCAATAGATGGGAACCTAACAGCTGCTACCACTCCGGTCAGAGTGGATATGGGAGTAATGGCAATGAAGGGGTACTCCACACTCCCCAGAGCTCCAGAATTGGAACTTCACCATTAGATGCAGTTTAACATCATACTCAGGACACTAATATCCTCATCCACCGCTTTCTAGCACATATATCATAAAAAAAGGTTGGGGCTTGCCATAAGGGCAATAGGGTTGGGACAATCATATAGATGCTGGGACTTGACGTGACCAGCCGATTGATCAGATACATTCTGCGTAATCATTTGGCCAATAGATGGCTTACTTAACTGTAACAGTCCAACACGTTCACAACTACGCCACGATGACCCCCCCCCTCGCATAGATAGTAACCTAACAGGTACTACCGCTCCAAGTCAGAGTGGACCTGGGAGTAATGGCAATGAAGGAATGAAGAGTTCTAGGACTAGAGTCACACTACCAGATGCAGCTTAGTGTTATACTTTTTTGATGGGGGTCTTACATCCCTGCAGGGGGGATACTATCAACGTATTCTATGCTCCCCCGACGGGGAGTTGGCTCGTTTAAGCTGAATTGAACCCACAACGCCAATTTCTATTTGTCTAGCTTCTTTGGTCTTTATTTCTTTCTCTGTAAAAGCCAATCACTCTTAAACGCAAAAACTCTGTGCATATACACGTAATAAAAAAAATAGAGAGAAACGAATATAAAATGCCCATTTCATGCATGACGGAATTATATATATATATATATATATATATATATATATATATATATATATATATATATATTCGAACAATGAATGTCTCCCTGTCGAATTCACTTCCTCACGAACTCAATGCCTTGAGCTGAGATCATCATTCATTTTTGGATCAAGTGTCAGGTAAAAACCTTTTTCCCTCTCCTCACACAATAAATAAAACATGACTGTTTTCACATTACCTATTATGGGGCATTAGTATTTCATGAAGCATATCTAAAGTTCCCTCACAAAATACCAACGTCATAATCTAAAAGTACGGAAGCCTAAAATGATAATAATTAAATTGCATTTTAAATAAAATCTAACCACCAACCCACCAACTATTTTTGTATTGTCGTTTGGCGTCGATATGGTGTATGTATACAATAAATAATTATCTTCCTTGGAGAATTGGCATGTTTGTTAGAGTGTTCCATAACACTTTCAGAAACCACATCTCGACCTCTTTTTTGCCTCTGTTCTTTGAACAGTAGAGACGTTGTTTCTGTCCCTGCAAAGGAACGGTAAAAACCACATTAACTACACTTGATAAGTAAGTCTTTTTGCTATATTGTACTCTTTCCACAGACTGCTTGTTTAATGGTTGACATGGCGTAAAATCCAACCAAAACATTTTCAAACAGAACTATTTGACCCATAGATTGGATTATTATAGATACGATCACTCAGAGTCTGAGTGGACCAGGTTAGTAAAGGTAATAAAGAGGTGAC
>CM042160.1:91468812-91486312 GCA_023376005.1 Doryteuthis pealeii | reverse complement strand
GTTAGATTAGGAAGTAAAGAATAGAATTACTGTTAATATTGTTAATGGATTTATTGGAGAGATTTTTGCTCATATTCATTAAGATAAAATCAAACAATTAGAAATCAATAATACTGAGCACATATTTATTAAAATCAAATTTTTAATATCAATATGCAAATTAGCCTTCCCATTCACACTGCAAACCACTATATTTTGTATATATAAATACAATCGCATGTTAATAATATGTAGATATGGTCAACAGTATTAATAATGTAAAACAATTTTATTAATAATTGAGGTTTGAATAAAAATAAAATCATGGAGAATGTGATGTAAATAACTATGGGAATTGTGACTCGATTAGTAATATAGTTTCGGTTACAGACAGAAAAACACACAATCTCCATTATAATACGATATATATACACACACATACATACATAATATATATATATATATATATATAAAGCCTACCAATGCTAACAATATGGAAAGGCCATTGAAAATCAAACTGACTAATGGTGGTCATAGACTCCAATCTTGCGAAAAAATTGCTTACGGGTAGGCGCCCTTCGCTCATTTTCATAAAGTAATATATTTCCATTTGTATTGTTATCACGGTGTAAGCACCGGGTTCGCATCAACATCACTTACTTTGATTTTTCTTTAATTAAAAAGAAAATGGTAGAAGGAGGAGGAGGAGGACGACGACGAAGCAGCCATAAATTTTGTACCGAAAATTATTACTCCAAGAATATATCGAAATCTGTCAAATTAATCCGGCGTCAAAGAAAGAAAGAAAGAAAAGAAAAAAGAAAGGAAAGAAAGAAAGAAAGAAAGAAAGAAAGAAAAAAAAGAAAGGAAAGAAAGAAAGAAAGAAAAAAGAGAAGAGAGAAGGGAAAAGAGAAGTAGAAACTAATAAATAATCCCCAAGGAACTTTATTTAATCCAGAGGAATTGTAAAAAAAAAAAAAAATTCGACTGGATGGGGTCAAAACGTTTCAATCTTATAAAGAAACATGACATTTATTACAAATTCTCAAGCGAGAGGGGGGAAAATGTATCGAAGTATATGAAACACGCACAAGCGCAAAAAAGGAGAAAATATAATAACAATAAAAATAAAAAATAAAAAAAGAGGGGAACAGTTTTCATGCATTGTCCTCTCAAATATAAATCGATTTAACGACACCACGTGATTAAATGTGCGGAAATTGACTGAACGCTGTTTATGACTTTTTCAACTCACAACCGGACGTCTTTTGTCGTTGAAAAAAAAATGTATGTGAGGGGGGGGGGGGGGCAGGAAAATTTGAAAGTTTTATTTATTTATTTATTTATTTATTCGTATACCTTTATATTTTTCTTATTTTTTCTCGGCTTAACATCTCCCTTATTTGATTTTGTAACTTTCTTGTGTAAATTTAATTTCTTAGTTCTTAAGTATTAAAAAAAATGGGTACTAAAGCAGAATAACGCGCAAGAGATAATGTGATTAGATTTGCTCAGTCGGTAGAGCGTGCGGCTAGAAACCCCAAGGTTCCTAGTTCGATACCAACCCTCGCCAACTCGCCGTATGGGTAGCACAGGGATCTGTGCGGTAAAGTAAGGAGCTGATTATACGTGTGGCCCTCCACCTCAAGATACAAAAACAATCTCCTTGGTCTAGCGCTAGTGAAAAAGGGATAGACTCCCTTGCTGATTGGCTGATACCGACTTTACTTTACGTATAAAAAGCATTACGTTTCACGGAAATATCCGAAACTCTTCAGACGTTAGAATTAGGGTTAGGGTTAGACTACTTCGGGAGTTTTCCGTAATCTAATGCTATTGTAAGGTTCATGGTTATATATTGAACATACAACTCCGACACGTTTGTGAGACAAAATTTTATATTGTAAACAGCACAGAATATAGACAAGATACAATAACAATAAAATACATGTACATACAAGAGTAGAGATAAAAGGACTTGAGGGTCCGTACATACAAAATCACTTACTAGTGATGTAGGGGGGGGGGGCGAAGCCTCTAGGAGAGTTACATAGCGTTGGGGGCTGAAGCCCCCACCAAGAAGAAGGGTGTGACAATGTCTCTAACCCATGTGCTCGTACGAGAAGATGTAGCAAAAGAGAGAGAAGCGTTTGAACCAGGCGCTTAAATACTATAGGCCCTGGTGAGAACAAGCGACAACTCAGCGGAGAGAAAACTCTTCCAGACCAATGGGAAGATAATCCCAACACTATTTATGCGTAAAATGAGATTCTAATGATATTATCTATTGCGCGTTGTTCTGCATATATACTAAGTTTTTTTTATTTATCTATTCGTTTACCTTTGTTTTTCTTATTTTTTCTCGCTTATCTCCCCTTTTTGATTTTGTAACTGTTATTCAAATTTAATTTAAACATTTATTAAGTATAAGACAATGCAAGTCTATGTACCTTATTGTAGAACAGTATTCAGTAGGTACCACCAAAATACGTCACGTGATCAGTTTAGGCCATATTGAAGGAAGAAATGTATATGTTTTTAACTGGTTTTTTTTATCTCGCAAAAAAGAAATAACGAACATAAAGAGTTGTTACAAAGAAAAACAGTTGATTCAAAGATCAAATTACCCGATTGGGGAAAAATTACCGTTATATTGAAAAATAAGTAAAACAGTCCGTTTTTTTTACAACAGGGTCAGTTTCTTTATTGATATTTTTAGCAGAATTTTGTATTCATGGTTCTTTTACTAAAAAAGAAAAAAGAAAAAAAAACTCTCACATGGAAACTTATAAAAATCTTCTGATATAATTATTCAGACTCTTATCTTTAAAGAAAAAAAAGAAAAATCGTTTTTTGTCGGTTCATTTTTTCATATTTCTTAAAATAAAATAGTGGGGATAGACTTCGTAAAAAATATTTTCCCTAATGTATTTTAGAAAAAAAATATTTCAGACATATTTTCATCAAAAGGTTAGTAATTATGGAAATTTTCGTGAAAATCTTACCATTAATTTATTTTTCATATAATTTTTTCAAAAGCCTCTAGTCATAACTTGTTTTTGGTTACGTTAAATTTCAATTGATTTAACTGTGCAAAAACGCAAACATTGTTTTCTGTTTATAATTTTCATTATTTTAGTAAGCTGATTTTTTTTTTAAATCATCAAGATTTAAAAAAATGTTCTTTCTTTCGAATAGACAGAAAATGTCAAGATAATATTAATCTTTATGCAAGTTTGATTGTGTTAAATATAAGGGGAGTAAATTTAACAGAGAAAATTTGCAAATACGAGGGTTGGTAATTACCTTCTCCTAGCGTCAAATAGTAAAAACTGTGGTAGACAAGGGGGATAATCCTTACACTTGAAACTATATGATTGCTTGTAAAAAGACAGTAAAAGGCAGTAAATATATAGGGTATAGGATTTTGTGTGGTATTAAGATTTCTGTGTTTCGAAATTCTTAGACTACCAATTATATTCCTTACTTGCCGACAGTTCAGCTATTTGGGCGCTAGGGGACACGAAAGGTAATTATCTCCCGTGTCTGCTAATAAGACAAATAAAGGAAAAATTATATTCCTTAGTTGACGACAGTTCTGCTGTTAGGATTATCTTCCATGTGACTGGAAGAGTTATCTTCCTGCGGGGTTTCCAAACCGACCACCAGGGGACCTCTGGTATTTAAGCGCGAGTTTTGAAACTCCCTGCTTTTTTTGTTGCTACCTCTTCTCGTAGGTACCCACATGGGTTAGACACATTGTTACACCCTTCTCGGTGGGGGCTTCTGCCCCCAACACTATGCAACTCTCCTGAGGGCTTCGGCCCCTCTTCACTAGTAAGTGATTTTTAATGTATGGACTCTCCAGTCCTTTAATCTCTACTGTTGTATGTTCATGTATTTCATTGTTACTGTATCTTGTATAAATGTGCTGTTTATTATATAAAATGTCATGTCCAGTCCACGTGTCGGAGTTTGTTTCGTTTCAACAAGTTATAACGTTGTTATAATCTTGAACCTTACACTGCTATTTGAGTGCTAGGGGACACGAAAGGTAATTATCTCTCGTGTCTGCTAATAAGACAAATAAAGGAAAAATTATATGGGGTATAGGATTTTATGTGGGATTAAGTTTTGGTTATTTGCTGCGTGTTGCTAATTTCATTTCTTAAACCCCATTATATATATATATATATATATATATATATATATATATATTTACCAACCCCTCCGCACGAGCAGGATGTGACACAATGTCAATTTCTTAAGCGAAGTTTAACAGGTTTGAATTCAGAGTTTTCCTTCTCCTAGACTGGTTGCCTAAACAAGGTTAAAGAGCCCAGTGTGCACTGCTATTTATCCATAGCTGGAGGGAGAGTAGAATTCATACCTTTCCCAAGGGTATTAGCGCTAAGTGAAATGCAATTACCACGTCCAGGATTTGAACTCGGGGCGACGAGTCCATTTCCTATGACTTTAACCATTACACCACGCGCTTCCTTAAACCCCATTATACGTGGTTTTCTTTCTTGTGAGTTGTCAGGCTAAAAAAGAATTTGGGAAGAGAAGCGAAAGACAAGTACTTTTACGGTTAGACTTTTATTCCTAGGTTCACCACCATTTCTTGGAGAGGGACATTCTCCCTGAACCAGTCAGTAGCGTGTGCACCCAGCGATGGGAAGGGGCCTTTTTCTGGGCATGCCTAGAGGGTTTTTGCTGTCTGAAGGCTCCTGGGAGATTGTTACTTTTTGTCCCGTTTTGTTGTGTTGGTTGGTTAGTCAGTTGAATTTTACGGCATGTCAACCTTTGTTGAGTTATTTTATGCCGAAGTCATTTTGTTTTATTCATTCTTGATGGGTACTGAAATTTCTTTTTTAACTCAATTTTTTAAAACTCATTTTTTCTATTTAACTCATAGATGGGACCCTAGCAGTTACTACCATTCCAGGTCAGGGTGGACATGGGAGTAATGGGGATGAAATGGTACTCCACACTCCCCAGAGCTCCAGAACTGGAACTTCTCCTTTTGTGTCTTTTTTAAAAAAATTATTTGGTTTTATTTATTTTTATTTGTTTTTTTTTTGTTTTTTTTTAAATCCCTACAAATAACCCAAGAAGGGTTGATATGCCGTTGAACCAACCAACAACTTTGATTCTTCATTTTTTGCATTCAATTTAATTCGTTTTCCCATTTTGTCTGTCTGTCTGTCATTGTCTGTCTGTCACTGTCTTCCTTTGTCTCCGTCTCTCGCTGTCTTTATTAGTTGAGGTAGACATTGTGAATATTTCTGAATAGAAGGTTAAAATGTCACTTTTCTCTTTAAATTGATTTGAAAGGACAATCAGTGTAGTGAGCACTCTCGGCTGTACTACGTGACACATAATTTAAGTTTAACGGATATACATATGCGCAAAGCCAAAAGAGTTCTGCTATTTGTGTGCTAGGGGACACGAAAGGTAATTATCTCCCGTGTCTGCTAATAAGACAAATAAAGGAAAAAAATATATGGGGTATGGGATTTTATGTGGGATTAAGCGGCTAAACTTGCAAATTGGTCGGAAAATTAAAAAGTTTTTTTGGTGGTCCCCCATGACATTTTAACTACAGTCTGTGAATGAACTTTTTGCGAATTGGGTTACGATTTAGGTGTTTGGGGATTAAGGTTGTTTTTAATTACGTATTGCTTAAAAAATTACTATACATTTAATTAACCATTGAAATTAATTATTGAACCCAACGGTAGACACATTAATCTCAGTTGTTTGTGTTAGTATTGCAATGTATAATTTCAATTAAACTTGGTTTAAAAAAAATTTTTTCAACATTAAATGTATAGTAATTTTGGGGTTTTGTTGGGGGGTTTTAAGCAATACGTAATTTAAGACAAACTTAATCCCTAAACACCTTGTGGCACCATTGCATATGTGCAGTTGTGTGCATATGTATGTGGTTCTATGGTTAGTTATATCGAATACGTAGTAGTTAGTTATATAGAATATGTAGTAGCCAGACCAGTAGTAAGTAGTATTCAGTGTGGATCATGTGTATCTGTATGTATATACACACATGTGTGTGCGTGTGTATACATATATTATATGTGTAAGTTTGTGATATTGTATGTAGGTGTCAATAGTTCAGTACATCATTAAAACTAAGAAAAGGATTTGAATAGATAGAAAAGTGTGATAAGGATCATTGGCCAGACCCTAAACCGTAACCCAATTCGTAAAAAAAGTTTATTTATAGATTGTAGTTAAACTGTCATGGGGACCGCCAAAAACTTTCAGTTTTAATTTTCCGACCAATATGCAAGTTTTGCTGATTGAGCTTTGGTTATTTGATGCGTGTTGCTAATTTATTTTCTTAAAGCCCATTATACGTGATACGTGTCAGTTGTCTGTTGCACAATATTTGTCAATAGTCGCACATAATTTATGCAACTAATGTCATGAGACCAGGACTCGATAAAGCAAAACAAACGTGTGCTTATGTTACATAATCTATGCGGTTGCATAAGATTACTGTCAATCCCCTGTATTTCTAAAGGGGCGGCCCTTTTCATATCACGGGCGGGACTTTCCATGGAATAGTACAGAAAGCCCGCGAAATACGTGAAGTCACGTGGGACCTGGTTGGGTCCTCAGTTTTCAGTTTGGACGTCGGACAGAGAAGATGTGCTGCCTTAACTGGAACTCACCTGCATACGCGCGCTATGTTAGTCAGATGTTTAGTTACATGAAATGTTTAGTTAAGTAAATAAAAGCTTAAGAAAATAACACGGTTTTGTGGTTGGTGAATGTCTTGGTAACAAGACTGATCCAGAAGAAGAAATGAGTTAAGTGCGACCGACCACCAAGACGAAGTCCGGGCGCTAGAAGAAGACGTAAGATAGAAAAGACGTCAGAAGAAGAATAGAAGAATAGAAGTAAAGAAGGGTATGCAACACTTAGGTCATAAAAAAAAGAATGAGGGTGCCACAATTTTGGGGGGAGGTTTTTTGTGGGGGGGGGGTTCTCCTGAAGATACTGTGCCTACACGATTGTATTTGGATTGGTTGGTTGGATTTTACGGCATGTCAACACTTGTTGGGTTATTTTCATGCCGAAAACGTTTTGTTTTATTCATTCTGGATGGTAGTATTCAATTCTTTTTATGGTATGTCAACACTTGTTGGGTTATTTTATGCCTAAGACATTTTGTTTTATTCATTCTGGATGGTAGTATTCAATTCTTTTTATGGCCCAAAATGGTGTGTTGCATATGGACTACAAAGCCAACAGAGTTCCATCCCTAAGCATCACGGGTCGCTACCCAAGACCAACAGGTGGCGCCATTGGGGGATGTTTTACTCCCCTGCAGAGGTGCAGTCGGTCGGGCTACTGTGTATTGACTCGATTATATTTATATATAAAACCTCTTTGGGTTGTTGGTTGTTTTGTTTTACAGTATATCAACCCTTTCCAGGTCATTTAATGACGGAATAAGTCATTTTGATAAAACAAAGGACTCACGTTGCTAACGCTACCTGCAGTTGCTTAAATGGTCACCCAATTAAGTATTGAACAGGCTCATTGCTGTTTAACTTTTAAGAAATGTAAAATCCTGGATGGTCTTTTTTTCGTGAAAAGTTTTTTCAAACTATTTGCTTGGTAATATGTTGTTCGCACTATATCAAAGTCTACACACTCTAGCAGTATATACTTCACTGTAAACCTCTCTTGGCATGTTGTGCATATTGGGGATTCTGTTCCCTCTAGTAAATGATGATGGGTGATGTGGGTCATAGTGGCAAGCCAGTGTTTAGCACATTTGTAAATATATTTTGACTCAAACATGACTCAAATATTTTTATTAAAAAAAAACTATTGAAATAACCAAAAATGCGTCTAAAAATCGTCTGTTAAAAAAAACCCGGATTTTGACGGTGTGGCGTTAGTTTCATATTTGCCTGGGGAGTTGTCTGCCCGTTTAGTTCGCTGGTTCCCGCTAGGGGCTGTTTATATTTAAGCGGCTGGTTTGAACGTCTCTTTCTCTTTTCCGGTTGCTCGACCCACGAGACACGACTATGGGTTAGACTCTGGTCTACCCCCCTCTTGTTGGGGCGTTAACCCCCCCCCTTTCATATCTGTAAGTGATTTATACAGCATGGACTATTCTTAGTCTCATGTCTGTTGCTTTTATGTTTATCTTTTTACCATTTATGAATGTGTCATTATCTCCACTTTTGTATGTATGTTTATGTACACCTCTATGTTTTATGTACCCTGTTTATTCTGTTTTGTCTATCAACCTTTGTCGGAGTTTTATCTTCAAGTATATATCACTTTAAACTTGACAACGGTATAAATGCAAAACATGTCCTTCTGAACCCAGGTCGTCCCTGTGGTGCTTAAAGGTGACTTGGTCCAAAAGTTCTATTGTATTTTTATAATCAAATATTTTTTTGCTTGCCTAGACCCAAAAAATGTTATATGGCCGGGGAGTTGCATATGGCCCCCAGTTGAGAGCCACTGTTTTGAATAAAAGAATAAATGTTAATGGTTGTCAATATGTCTTACTCTTTGTAGTTCTTTATCAAGCGGGTTATTTTATCTTACAGCATACCAACCCTCTTTTGAGTCGTTTAATACCAAATCAAGTCATTTTGATAAACAAAGGAATCAGGTTGCTTACAGTAACCGCTGTTGCTTAATTGGTCACCCAATTAAGTAAATGAACACACTCATCGCTGCTTAACTTCGGTGATCAAGCGGGAACCGTAACAAAATGTGGCGTATTTGCTAACGTGCTGAACTGCGAAATGGTCGTAAGCGAGTTCGAACTCCAGGGGCAATTTCGGACTAATACCGTTGAGAAAGGTATGGACCCCTTGATCCCCCTAGATAAATAGTTCCAATGCTATTCTTCTAGAACTGGGATCATCAAACTTTTTTCACGGTGGCCCGAATAATTGAAAAATAAAAATGAATAACGAGCGCGAACCACATTATCATTGTGTTCCATACTCGCCAACTCAGCGTATGAGTTACACAGGGATCTGTGCGGTAAAGTGAGGAGATGATGGTAAGTGTGACGCTCCACCCCAGATGCTAAAATAATCTCCTTGGTCTAGCGCTAGTGAAACGGTAATATACTCCCTCGCTGTCTGGCTGATACCGATATTAGGCTGCCCTGACGACTTTACTTACTTTAATACTTGTTAGCTAGAACGAAAGCTCTGAGAAAAAGATGTAAAACAAAATTTATCTTTCCATGTTATATTCATGGATGAGTGGTGTAAGATGCACAAAAACAAATTTAACCAACATATTTATTTTCAAAACATTATCAAAGACATTACAAATTCAAGTACCATCTCCGGGCCTGATAAAATGCCTTCGCGTGCCGGATCCGGTCCGCGGGCCGTAGTTTGGTGACCCCTGTTCTAGATGAATGACTTTGGCATTAAATAACCCATGAAGGTTGCTAAGCCATTAAACAAATAAACCATTTTAATGGTCTCCCTACATATTCGACTTTGATGTCGTGGTAAGCGAGTTAGAAATCCATAATTTTTCCTTCTTTTTTTTCCTTTCATTCTTTCTACCCTTCTGTTTTTTCTTTCATCCTTTCTTTCTTTTCTTTATTCTTTCATTAATTCATTCTTCTTTTCTTTCTTCGTTCCTATCTTCCCATCTTTCTTTCTTTCTTTTTCCTTTCATTCATTCTTTCATTCTCTCTTTTATTCTTTCTTTCCTTCTTTTCTTTTTTCTTTCTCTCCTTCTAACTTTCTTTCTTTCTTTCTTTTTCCTTTTATTCTTTCTTTCATTCTCTCTTTTATTTTTTATTTATTTCCTTTATTTTTTCTTTCTCTCCTTCTAACTTTAGTTTCTTTCTTTCTTTTCCCTTTCATTCTTTCTTTTGTTCTCCCTTTTATTCTTTCTTTCCTTCCTTTATTTTTTCTTTCTCTCCTTCTTTCTTTCTTTCTTTTTCCTTTCATTCTTTCTTTTGTTCTCTCTTTTATTCTTTCTTTCCTCCCTTTATTTTTTCTAACTGTCTTTCTTTTTTTTTTATTTTATTCTTTCTTTCTTCTTTCTCTCTTTTATTCTTTCTTTCTTTCTTCAATTTTTCTAAACTTTCTCACTTCTAAATTTCTTTCTTTCTTTCTTTCTTTCTTTCTTCTTCATTCATCCCCTCCTTCTCGAATATTTTCATTCCATCTGCCTCCATTTATTGACCAGACAAGGCCATTATCGTCGGTTCCAAACGGGAGCTGACAACATTCACAAAATGGTCTCTCCCAATCGTTCAACTTTGAAATTGTCATTATCTTCCAGACCCCACGGCCACCTTGGTCTCCTCTCCCACCCCATGGCTGACATCCTGCCAACTGTTTGCTGTCGTAATTGACGAGGACAATGTGTATGTGTATGTATGATGTGTGTGGACGTGTATGTATGGTGTGTGTGCGTGTGCGTGAATGTGTATGTATGATGTGTGTGGACGTGTATGTATGGTGTGTGTGCGTGTGTGTGAATGTGTATGTATGATGTGTGTGGATGTGTATGTATGGTGTGTGTAGATATGTATGTATGGTGTGTATGCGTGTGCGTGAATGTGTATGTATGATGTATGTGAATGTGCATGTATGTTTGTGTGTGTGTGTGTGTGTTTGTACGTGAATGTGTATACATCATGTGTATGCGTGTGTGTGTGTGTTTGTGAATGTGTATGTATAATGTGTGTGTAAATGTGTATATTATACATTCACATGCACACACATACATTACACATACACATTCACAAACACACACAGACATTATATATACACACTCACACATACACACACAAATACACACACATTATATATGCACAGAAACACACACATTATACATTGCATAATGTGTATGTGTTTATGTGAATGTGTATATATAATGTGTATGTGTGTGTATGTGTGTGAATGTCTATGTATAATGTGTATGTGTGTGTTGAAAGTGGACATCATATTGAAAACAGAAAAACTTGATAAGTTGTTACTGATGCTATAGACGTTTCGATCGAATCGCCTCCAGAATTCGGCTAGTGTCGTGTCCAATATCCAACATGGCCTCTTGGTTGAAACCAGCTAGGACATCATCAAGTCGACCTGCAAAAAAAAAAAAAAAAAAAAAAAAAAAAAGAAACTCGATATTTACTCGGCTTAATCACCGCTGCGTAGCCTAAAGAAAGCAGCAAAATAGGCATTGGCCTCCACGTGAACTCGGATATGGCAGAGTTGATATGTTAGAAACAAAATGGAGACATCTCCACACTTAGACGGTCACGCGGAAAGCTACCGGTTTAGGTTAGATCAACGAAGTTAAGCAGCAATGAGCCTGTTTAATACTTAATTGGGTGACGGCTTAAACAACAGCAGGTGTGTTAAGATACCTGTAGCCATTTTTAGGCTGCAGGTGAGAGTACTCTATAGGGGAGATCTCTTGTGGTATTAAGTTCGATCCGTTTTGAGTGGAATCCTTGTGTTCCTCAGTGTTAAACAAAATCCTTGTGTTCCTTAGTGTTAAGCAGAAACCTTGTGTTCCTCAGTGTTAAGTAGAATCCTTGTGTTGTTGATCCGTTCGTCCGTGTGTAGCAGGATGACTTGTGTGAGCTAGAACTGCTAATGGAAGGAGGAGGAATAAATAACAAAGGCTTAAAAAATAGTGATGACCCAAAAGAGGAGAGCGATGGTTTTGACCGTAGCGTGACCCCGAACGAAGAATTGAGGGGCAAGCGGAAGTCGGGTGTTGACCGGAAGTCGGGTGTTGACCGGAAGTCACGTGGTGACGTGGGGGAAGGAAGAAAGGGTTCGTCCTCTTTTTTGCCGGCGTCCGTCGTAGGGCACGGACCTGATTAGAGCCCAGGAATTTAGTAGTGTTCTCTCTCTCGTTCTCTCTGCCTCCCCTCCTCCCTGGTAGAAGCCACTAGACGAGCACGTTAATAAAGGCTGGGAGTTGTGACGACATGTTTCTCGGGTTATGATTTTTTATCGGAGTTCTAGTACCAAGAAAGAAAAAAAGGACTACGGTGCATGTATCGTTTTAGTACCGTGAGTATTACAACGTAATACGTGTTAAACACGAGCAACTGAACGCCTTTCCATGAAGGCCTTTAAATAGTTAACCAACCACGTATTCGAGCGTGTTGATTTGCCAATTCGGCCACGAAGAGTCTAAAAATTTAAGTGGTGGGCTCCAACACAGCTTATAATCGAGAGCCGGTATCGAACCTGGAACCTTGTGGTTCTTAGCCGGACGCTCTACCGACTGAGCTAAATCGGCCCTAATACATAGAAATAAACGTATTTTATTGTCTCAAAACAGCTATGTATAAGCTCTTCTTTGTATTTCCTGTCATGTTTTCTTTTCTTTTCTATTAAGTTTGCTCAGGCACTAAAATATCCTTGTCATCACTTCGTCGTGAATTATACTTATATTTATACCATACGAGAAAACGATATTATCACGCCTTCACTCTACTCGACCGACATTCGTCCTGCTCAAGGCGTAGGCACTGCATCTAGTTGCGTGTAGATAAACTCCCCGAACACTGAAGACTCTGACAAAATACCGTGGGTATTAGACGAGTTTATTCACCACACGAAGGTATAAAAAGCTTAGGTTCGCATAGAGGCTAAGTTGGGCGTAGATGGGGAATCTACGTCTTTCTTGAACGACATCTAGTGTGGAAAGAAAATTTTGGGTCCAGCGGTGAAAACGGAGCGAAACGGTAACTTTAGGGATTTTGTCCCGCCGGTAAAAATAGACTGCTAAGGAAGGTAACTGTAAGGGTTATTCATTTAAATGCGTAGCATGACAAATATACTTAAGCGACTATCATTCTTCAACTATTGGTGATAACTTGACGTGAAATGAACGCCCTTCATCAACAACATATTTAAAACAGTTTTCTTATCTTACCTTCCCTTGGCATGGAGGAGTTATCTGCCCGGCTTGTTGTCGCTTGTTCCCACCAGGGGACGTATGATATTTAAGCGGCTGATTCGAATTTCTCTTCCTCTTTTCCTCGCTACGAGACCACATGGGTTAGACACGGTCTATCCCTTTCTCGGTGGGGCTCCGGCCCCCCTCCTAGTAAGTCATTTCTATCTATGGACGCTCCAGTCCTTTTATATATGTAGGTTTATCTACTCTTGTATTTGTATCTTATGTATCCATGTACTCTTCTATTATGTATCCTTTGTGTTTTCATGTGCTGTTATCTATTAAATGTATTGTCCCTCAACCCTTGTCGGAGTTGTATGTTCTTCAAATATTCACTTTGAATCATACTGTTGCATAGCGCTTTCTTTACCGGCACTAAATAGATATATGTTATATACTTCTCTTACTTCTTACTCTGTCGTCTATTCTTCTGGTCGGCTTTGCTATTCTGATCGTCTATCATCTATCTTGGTCTGGTATATCTTCTAAGGTCTCGTCTGGTCTTCTATTGAGGATTCTGGGTCTGGTTTCTGTTGGTAGGGATTTCTTGTTATCAGAAGCCCTGTGTCATTGTTTGTTTTTAGTAATAAACACAAGACTTCGATTTACGTTGATGTTACTTTATTTATAAATCCCCAGACCAGACAATGCGCACGGATCCTTACATCTTGCTAGCTTGGCTTCTAACTTCTAACTGACTAACTGAGTTGCTTACTCCTTAAACCGGAAGGGTCTTCTATCGGGGTTCCGTTTCTCACGGTTTATTCCCCAAGGTGAGATCGAGGTCAAACGCCGTCACTCACCCTCAAGGCCATCAGCTGCACTAATATGATTTCTACACTATTGTCATAATCATTAGGTATCTAATGATTATGTAACAATACAAGTTCATTGCATTCAAGAAAGAGAACCGATTACCCTTATGGCAACCCACCAACCCTGTTATCATACACGTGCTAGAAGGCATTAAACTGCATATAATGGTGAAGTTACAGTTTTAAGACTTTGGGGGTGGTAGTACCTGTTAGGGTCCCATATATGGGTTAAATAGAAGAAAATGAATTAACAAAAATATTGAAAATAATTGAGTTTAAAAAAAATAATTTCAGTACCGATCAAGAATGTATAAAAGAAAACGTCTTCGGCATGAAATAACCCAACAAGGGTTGATATGCCGTAAAATCCAACCAACCAAGAAAGAGGAGGACAGTGAAAAATACGTTCAGAAGAAGAAGAAGAAGAAGAAGAAGAAGAAGAAGAAGATATAACTTTTATACACAGTCTGCCAAGGAATCTTTAGAAAATTAAGTCCTGAAACCTTTTTTAAAAATTTAAACAAAAAAAACAAAAACAAAAAAATGATAAAATAAAAAAAAATCAGCTGTGTCTAGACACACACACACACACACACACACACACACACACACACACACACACAATAAAGAAAGCCCCTGCCTAATAATTAAAAAGAAATAAAAGGATAGGCCAAACCTGAAATGATGCCAATAAATTGTTGGATAGACACACACACATAACACACATAAACACACACACACACACACACACACACACACACACACATACACACACACACACACACAGCAGAGAATTTAGAAGATACCATCAGAAGGACAGATCTTAGCAGCAAGCTAAAAGCTCCAGACTTAGCTCCCAGAAATCTTCTGGCGAGGAGATCTTGGTAATTTTCACCTTTAGTTGTCAAAATTCCTAGCAAATAAGGCAATTAGAGTAACCTCCCTTGACTTTCACTTTGAACCAAGCCGGTAGCTATTTTGAAAGTCTCCGTGCGAAATAAACAAATCTTAGAAACTTTTTCGAAAACAATACAACTGCATGCTTTAACACAAAAATATCATAAAATGTGTTCTTAACAACAATTAAGTTAATTTCAGATAATGCGCACGTACAATTTTATGCTAGGAATTTTAATAACTAAAGGTGAAAATTACCGAGATCTTTATCTCGAAATATTAAGAATAAATCATAGGTAAATAAACAACATCAGGGTTACCTCGTTTTTCTTTACACTTGCATTGTGATAGCCTTCAAAATCAACCGCTAAAACATTTTTATACAAAAAAGAGAAGCAAAAATTCATTTAAAAAAAAAACACAACAAAACTTCATTACAGCGCGCAATCTGTCAATGGCAGTGGAACTCTTCAGCAACTGAAGTCCAGAAAAATCATTGTCGCCTTTTCCTGATTAGCAGAGGAAGCATAACACTCACTGTCAACAACTGATAACGGCCGATTCTTCACTTGTCACCGAGCCAATCTGCGAGCGTTCCTGATAATTATTTGGCTGGAGAGAAAAATAAGGAAAATGTTCATCCCACTCTAACATAAAAACTAACAAACATATTGAAATTCCAATAGCTTTTACTCTCGTGCCTACATCCGGATTGAACCAGGGACCTTCAGATGACGACTCTCTGTCAATTATTCTCTTTTCACCCTCCTCTTTCCTCTTTTAATCTTCCTTCCTTTTGCTTTCCTTTCTCTTCCTTCTTTCTCTCTTTCCTTTTTCTTTCTTCCTTCTCTCTTTCTTTTCTCTTCCTTTTTTTCTTTCTTTCCTTTCTTTCCCTTCCTTCTTTCTTTCTTCTCTCTTCATTCCTTCTTTCTTTCCTTTCTCTTTCTTCCTTCTTTCCTTCTTTCTTTCCTTTCTCTTTCTTCTTTCTTTCCTTTCTCTTCCTTCTTTCTTTCCTTCCTTCTTTCTTTCCTTTCTCTTCCTTCCTTCTTTCTTTCCTTCTTTCGTTCCTTTCTCTTCCTTCTTTCTTTCTTTCCTTTCTCTTTCTTCCTTCTTTCTTTCTTTCCTTTCTCTTTCTTCCTTCTTTCTTTCTTTCTTTTCTCTTTCTTCCGTCTTTCTTTCCTCTTCCTTCTTTCTTTCCTTTCTCTTCCTTCCTTCTTTCTTTTCTTTTTCTTCTTTCCTCCTTTCTTTTCTTTTTCTTCTTTCCTTCTTTCTTTCCCTTTTCTTCCTTTCTTCTTTCTTTCCTTTCTCTTCCTTCCTTCTTTCTTTCCTTTCTCTTCCTTCATTCTTTCTTTCCTTTTTCTTCTTTCCTTCTCTCTTTCCTTTCTCTTCCTTTCTTCTTTCTTTCCTCTTCCTTCTTTCTTTCCTTTCTCTTCCTTCTTTCTTTCCTTTCTCTTCCTGCTTTCTTTCTTTCCTTTCTTTTCCTTCCTTCCTTCTTTCCTTTCTCTTCCTTCCCTTCCTTCATTCTTTCCTTTCTTCTATCTTTGCCTCTTTCTCTCTGCTTCTTCTTCTTCTTCTTTTACGGACGCGTTGCCGCTGAAAAAAACCCCCAAAAAAACCAGTTCTGCTCCGATATAACTCACCTCGGCATTTATTCCTCTCGGCGATCGAACCACTTCAGCCAACAGGGGTGATAGCAATCCTACCACTTACGATCAGGAGGTTGCAAGTTCAATCTCCGCTGCACATATGAGCTGAATATGGGACAGAATTAAAGAAGAGAAGAAAACACTCACGCATGCGTACACGTGTCGACCGGAAGACATATCAACGTGTATTACTATCAAGTCACGCTGAACGCATCGGTCCCTGCTATATCTCTGAGGTTAAACAGCGAGAAGCCCATTCAATACTTAATTGGGTGTATGTGTAGTAGTGGATTGTTTGTTCTATGTGGTTTAAGCTCGTTCGTATTGGTGTATAATCAACAATATATATATTTACCAACCCCTCCGCACAAGCAGGATGTGACACAAGATCAATTTCTTAAGCGGAGTTTAAGAGGTTTGAATTCAGAGTTTTCCTTCTCCTAGACTGGTTACCTAACCAAGGTTAAGAGCCCAGTCTGCCCTGCTATTTACCCATAGCTGGAGGGAGAGTAGTTGGATGCATACCTTTCCCAAGGGTATCAGCGCCATGTTAAATGCAAGATTTGAACTCGAGCCGACGAGTCCATTTTCTACGACTCTTACACCACGTACTTCCAACTATATAAGTAAGTAAAGTCGTCGGGGTGGCCTAAAGTCGGTATCAGCCATGCAGCGAGGGAGTCTATTCCCTTTTCACTAGCGCTAGACCAAGGAGATTGTTTTAGCGTTTGAGTGGAGCTCACACCTACGATCAGCTCCTTACTTTACCGCACAGATCCCTGTGCTACTCATACGCTGAGTTGGCGAGGGCGGGTATCGAACTAGGAACCTTATGGTTTCTAGCCGAACGCTCTACCGACTGAGCTAACCCGGCCCTTAATCCCCAAAATAGTTGGTTCTTCCTTCTTGTGGGATGATAAACTTAAAGGGAATTTATGAAAAGAGCGAAAGGATCAAAGATAAAGATGCCTTAGGGTAAGACTTTTATTCGTTGATTCACACTCTTTCGTTGAGGGGGAAATATTTCTCGAGCACGTCAATAGGCGTTTCTTCTTCAAAGTCTTGGAGTCAAAAAAGATCAAGAAACCTTTTTGGCACCAAGAATTCGGGTGTTTTCTGCACATGCTCAGAGGGCCCTTCCGGTCTGAGTCCTTCTGGGAGATTGTTACTTTTTGTGTCTTTTTTTTTTTTAATATTTAA
>CM042160.1:91461312-91463812 GCA_023376005.1 Doryteuthis pealeii | reverse complement strand
GAGCTAAACCGGCCCTTCTCATGTAAAAAGTATAGTAATCTTAATTTAATTCTCTCCTACTCTTTTTTTTTTCTTTCTTTACTTCTTTTCATCTTTCCATTATGTTTGATTGAAACAGATTAGCGTTATCGCTTCCACGTGCTCACCTCCTCTGTATATCTTTCCCCCACTCTCTTTCTTTCTTTCTTATTATATTTTTTTCTGTGTAGTATGTCCTTTTTCTTGTCTGTCTTTCTTTATGATAAAAATGGAATGGTCCATTATTTAGCAGACACTCATAATAAATAAGTATTCAGCAGATAACCAACATCAGATAATCAGGATTTACATTTTTGCATTGCATCTTGGTCGATTTGGACGGTCCCATTTTTAACCAGAGAGTGTTGCAAGATGATAACGGTTGTACAATTAAGGAACACGAGTATTGATATATTGATAGATATCAATGGAAAAAGTTCAATTTTTAATCGTGCAAGTATATTTCTACAATTTGTCGGAATTTTTAAAATGAGTGTAAGATTCAAAGTGATAATACTTGAAGATAAAACTCCGACAAAGGTTGATAGACAAACATTTTATATACAGCACAGAATAAACAGGGTACATAATACATAGAGGTGTACATGAACATACATGCATAAGTAATATAAATACATATACAAGAGTAGAGATAATGACACATTCATGAATGGTAAAATACACGATATTTAGGCATCAAAGAGATACATAAATGTACATAAAAACATAGTTACGGATACATGACTAAAGAATAGCCATATATCGTATAAGAGACTTACTAGCAGTGAGTGGCCAGTGTTAAGGGTCGAAGCCCCAACGAGAACGGGGTAGACCTAAGTCTAACCCATAGTGTCTCGTAGGTCGAGCAACAGGAAAAAAGAGAGAAGTTCAAATTAGCCGCTTAAATAGACCAGGCCCCTAGCGGGAACCAGCGAAACTAAACGGGCAGACAACTCCCCGGGCAAATACGAAAATAACTCCCACATGAGGCTTGATGATTTGTATTATCTGGATGTTTCAAACTGTTATCCTCATTTTTATTGTTATATACACAACATTTCGGCAGATGGCACATTGTTGTTGGGTGTCAGTTTGGCTACTTGACATATGAGATGGAAGATGGGACGTGCTTGTCTTGTCTAGGAGTAAAGTATTACTCTCGGATTTTTACGGCTCAGACAAGTATGTAATAATTGCACTCATGGTAAATCTTTTGGCATCCCTCCGTCTACTAAAAACGATGGCGCAGTGTCCACTTATTTATTTATTTACTTATTAATTATCTGCAACTGCTTGAGTGGCTGAACAGACCAATTCTTGAATGTCAGTCTCTGGAGCAGTGACTGCAAACCCACAGTGATGCTTGCTGGGGTTGCTGTTGTCTCTCCTTCCTTTTGGCTCTCTTTTCTGTGGCGGCTTTTTTCCTCTCTTTTTCACTCCTTGTTTAGTGGGGAGGCGCCAGGTCACACGGTCTTCTGCACACGCCTCCCATGTGTTGGTGTTGATGTGGCATGTCTTCATGTCCCTCTTGTAGACATCTTTAAAGCGCAGGCGTGGTCTCCCTGCCGATCGGGTGCCTTCTACTAATACTCTGACCTTCTTCAGGTGTTTCTTGTTGAACTCGAAAACTTTCTCATCCTCGGTAGCCTTCTTGTCGACCTCGGTAGCCTCCTTGTCGAACTCGGTAGCCTCCTTGTCGAACTCGGTAGCCTTCTTGTGGAACTCGGTAGCCTTCTTGTCGACCTCAGTAGCCTCCTTGTGGAACTCGGTAGCCTTCTTATCGACCTCGGGAGACTTCTTGTCGAACTCGGTAGCCTTCTTGTCGACCTCGGGAGACTTCGTGTCAAACTCGGTAGCCTTCTTGTCGACCTCAGTAGCCTCCTTGTCGAACTCGGTAGCCTTCTTGCCGACCTCGGTAGCCTCCTTGTCGAACTCGGTAGCCTTCTTGTCGACCTCGGGAGACTTTGTGTCGAACTCGGTAGCCTTCTTGTCGACCTCGTAGCCTTCTTGTCGAACTCGGTAGCCTTCTTGTCGACCTCGGTAGCCTTCTTGTCGCCTCGGTAGCCTTCTTGTCGACTCGGTAGCCTTCTTGTCGACCTGGGAGACTTCGTGTCGAACTCGGTAGCCTTCTTGTCGACCTCGGTAGCCTTCTGTTCGAACTCGGTTGCCTTCTTGTCGACCTAGGTAGCCTTTCTCATCGAACTCGGTAGCCCTCTTGTCGACCTCGTAGCCTTTCTCATCGAACTCGGTAGCCTTCTTGTCGACCTAGGTAGCCTTTCTCATCGAACTCGGTAGCCTTTCTCATCGAACTCGGTAGCCTTCTTGTCGAACTCGGTAGCCTTCTTGTCGACCTCGAGCCTTTCTCATCGAACTCGGTAGCCCTCTTGTCGACCTCGGTAGCCTTTCTCATCGAACTCGGTAGCCTTCTTCGACCTAGGTAGCCTTCTTGTCGATCTCGGGAGACTTCATGTCGTAATCGAGA
>CM042160.1:91448812-91456312 GCA_023376005.1 Doryteuthis pealeii | reverse complement strand
CAATATTTTTTTTTTTAAATGGTTATTTTTCGTCTGAAATTTTGAGATGACGCTTGAAAATTTTGTTGTATATATATTTACCAAAACCCTCCGCACGAGCAGGATGTGACACAAGGTCAATTTCCTAAGCGGACTTTGAATTCAGAGTTTTCATTCTCTTAGAATGGTTACCTATCCAAGGTTAAAGAGTCCAGTCTGCCCTGCTATTTATCCATAGCTGGAAGAAGAATATATGGATTCATACCTTTCCCAATGGTATTAGCACTATGTGAAATGCAAATAGCCTTGTCCAGGATTTGAACTCGGGTCGACGAGTCCATTTCCTACGACGCTAACCATTAGACCACGCACCTCCATACTTTTGTTGTATAGGCTCTTTTCACTATCTTATCTGGTTGGTTGGTTGGTTGGTTGGTTAGTTGATTTTACGACATGTCAACCCATATTGGGCTTTTTTATGCCGAAAACATTTTGTTTTATTCGTTCTTCATGGATATTCAATTAAAAAAAAAACACATTCGGTTTTAGAACGAAAAGCATTGGCATCCTTCCGTCTACTAAAGACAAATGGCGTAGTTCACTTTTCTTCTTTTTTTTTTTTTTGCAACTGTGTGAGTGGTTGAGCGGTACAATTTTTGAATAGTAATATCTGGAGTCTCTGGTGTAGTGACTCTTCGGGTGGCCAGGTTGGATGCCTTCGTTAGGTCCGTCAATGCGGTGCAGAGTGGCATCCTCTCTCCTGGCACCCCTCCTGCGGTTGGTTGCTCGGAAGCCACACTGTGTCCCTGGATGGGTGCAAGATGCAATGTCTGTAGACGCGCCAGTGTAACACGCGCAAGACTTGTCAAGCTATGCTGAAGTCGCTGCGATTTTTGTTCCTGTATAAGGGGACAATGGTAGCGTCCCGCTTGTCCTGGGGGATGTGTCCATGTTCCCAGCAACTGCAGAGTCGCTAGTGTAGTGGTTGAAGCAGTGCTGCACCATGCCTTCAAGATATTTGCTGGTACGCCGTCACTCCCGGTTGCTTTCTTGTCAGCGAGGCGGTCCTCTCCATTTTGTATTGGAAAACTACGTAGAACGAAAAGCATTAAACCGATTGAAATACATCACCAATTAACGGAATTGGCGTGTCCGGCATGGATATCTAAAACGTTCGAAAAGTGTTGTAGAGAATTTGCAACGAAAAGATTCAACCACTTTTTTCAAACGGCTTTTTGCNCGCTGGCTTGTGATTTACATGTGTGATTATGTAGAATAATTGATACAGGGGGAAAATTCGATGTCAAATCATCCAGAAAAAAGTAAAATTGTCACCCAACCCCTTCAATTTTTCTGTAATTTTGTTACAGGTGTTGGACTATGTTAACATTAGAACAATCCCAAAAATTTGAGTTCCAATTCCAGAAAATTGGCGGAGTTATGTCCAACTTTTAGCTCTCCGAATTTGGTTGGTTTGGCGAAAAATGGCGACTTTTGTATCTATTTTTGTCTGTAAAATGAGTTTCTAAAGCTTCCCTAGTATAAAAATTGGTTTTATAAAAACATTTTGTGTCCCTTTAAATCCAAAATGCCTATCAAAAAAGTTTTTAAAGTCAAACCAATTTAAAGTTATTTGATGATTTCTGATTTTTTCCTAGCAAGATCAATATCCCCGATGTGGCACTGAATCTTTGACACAAAAAAATTCTATTATTATTCAATCATATTGTGAAAAATATTGTACCAAAAAGAATTTCGATTAGGTTCTCATACGCATCGCCCAATTGTTATAATTCCAGTATTCAGAATAAAACAGAGAAGTCAATAGGAAGAAACATAACAAGCACCAAGGGTAGGGAAAAAGTTTACTAAGCAAAGATACAAGGTGATAGTGTAATTAGAAGTATAAAAAGAAAAAAAAAAAGATAACGAAAAAGTGGAAAGATATCCCTAAGGAAGAAGATAGCTAGAAAGGAAGGAAAAAAAGGCGGCGAAAAAGAAAACGAAGAATGATGGAAGATAACGAAAAAACAAAAAGAAAGGAAAAAGGAAGAGAGGCGGGAAAGGATAATGAGAATGATGATGAAGATATCAAAAAAGAAAAAGTGAAAAAGGAAGATGGCGGGAAGGAAAAAGGATAGCGAGAATGATGAAGATAACGAACAAGAAAAAGAAAGTGAGTGAAAAAGGAAGAAGATGGCGGGAAGGGAAAGGATAGTGAGGATGAAGAACAAACAAAAAAGAGGTTGGACTGAGCCTAGGAAAATAACGAGGTAGATTTTTGCAGGCCGAACGGGCGTGGTACCTTTATTCACAATGCAAGTATTCTTGTCCGCTCGTCCCGGTAAAGAAAAAGATAATTAGAATATGGCGGATGAAGATGGAGGATAAAAACCATGTAAGGGAAAGTGGGCGATGATCAGGAGGGTGGCTGAGGAATTTTGCTGGCGGTCAGGTTTCCACTGAAAAGTCTCGGGGGGTGGGGCGTGGTCAGAAGCATTCGATTTTAATGGAACACTTGAGCAGTCGATTTCTCGCTACATGTGATCACTTGGGGTAAAATCGTTTGATGGACGTTTTAATAGATACTTATATGCGCGCCCCAATTAGGTATTTACTAAGCTCAGTGTAGTTGGCACAAGGCGGAAAGTGGCTCGAGAGCACTTCGCAGAATTGAACTCACTTCAATTTTTCGTAAAAACTTGAAACCCTTAAAAATAAAACTACTTCGTGGCTAACGTGTTGTGTTCAAGCGACATCGTAGTGAGCAAATTCGGACAATGTTACCACATCACTATACCCTTAGTAACAAGGCTAAATCCTCTCCCCAGCTATGGTATAAGTAGTACCAGCTATGTTACAAAGTTATTAGATTCCTAATACTTATCGTCAAGTACGTGTAAAGAAACCAAAATGACTGTCTATAAGTTCAGCCGCGCCGCTTGAAGGATGAATGACCAAGGCTTGACCTCCAGTTCCTGATCCTCCTTCCAGTGGGATGTACCGTGAGGACATCGGTAGAGAAGACCCTCTTCCGCGTTCCTAGGACTTAGAAAGAG
Organism: Doryteuthis pealeii; assembly: GCA_023376005.1. Classification (NCBI taxonomy): domain Eukaryota; kingdom Metazoa; phylum Mollusca; class Cephalopoda; order Myopsida; family Loliginidae; genus Doryteuthis; species Doryteuthis pealeii. Next base: position 91,453,274 of record CM042160.1, on the reverse strand, counting down.
ATCTTTAGTCAGTACTCGGCCAAAACCACGACGGTTTGGTAAGTCATGTTAGGAGCTCTACTGCCGATCTCACAAATCGCGCACGTAGTCTGTAAGGATTTCAGATAATATGATCTAAGTTAAATTGAAGTCTTGTGTTGATTATCTAAAAAACTACCAATGACACAGGGCTTGCTGATTAAAGAAAATCCCCAATGGAAAGCAGACACGAAAGTCCCAAAGGACGAATAGTCCAGACGCTAGAGACGACGCTAGTGGAAGAACTTAAATATACGGAAGATGACCAGAATTACATCAGAAGTAAGAAAGTAAGGAAAGAGAGTACACAACAACGTAGTGTGAATGGATAGCTTAAGCATTAGAATAAACCCACGAAGTCATGATATGTGGCTATACAAGAAACCAAATAGAACTAAATATAAAAGTAAGATTTCGGGATATCTTGTTGTCCGATTCATTTCTTTCATTTTTGTTTGTTTTTTTTTTTCTTTTTTTGGTTCTTTTTTTTTTTCTTTTGTTTTTTTTAAAAACGGACGATATCACAACCACGATGGATATATTTAAATGGCTGGCAAAGTTCTTTGAAAACAATTTAGAGAATTTTTTAAACATCAATTTTTTGTTTTACATGCATTTGCTAAGTGTTAATGTTGATACCACCTTATCTGACAAGGAATGCGCCGACAGCTTACTATAAATAAAACACGGATAATGTGTTAGGCCAGCAAGCCAATGCGAGGTGCTATGAACTCTGTTCGTTGGACCGTAATTCACAGTCATCTCTTTGTAAGTTTGGTCTCACCTTTCTGTAATTACATTTTCTCTACTTTTCGTTACCGTTGTTTTGTCTTATTTGACCCCTTTAAAACCTCACAACAACTAGATTAAGCATAGATTCCGGACTCTAACAGGTACGTTAGCCACTCCGGGTCTGAGTGGACCTGGGAGCAATGGGTGATGATACGGCTGATCACAGTCCCCCGAAACCTACAAACTGGAACCTCACCAGTCAGTAGTGTTGAAAGCATACCCAGGACATGAAAGACCCTCAAGCCACCACTTCTAGCACATACTATGGATAAAAGGTTTTTGGGGTTGGCCATAAGGACAATATGGTTGGACAATCATAGTAGTGCAAGCGCGTTTTCTGAGATCTCAGTCAGCCATTACTTCATAGGAAAAACAGACGTAGATCCATTCTCATTATATCTAGCTACTCATCATGACACCACCCCATTTGAGCATTTAACTTCCTTGGGAGTCATACCTTTTCCATTTTCCGGCATTTGGCTCATACGCGTGCCAAATTGTTACTATACTTCAGTATAGAATAAACAGGATACTGAGTAATAGGAAGAAACATAACAACACTAAGGTAGGGCAAAAAGGTTACTAAGCAATAGATACAAGGCTGATTAGGAGTACTATTAGCCAGTAGTAGGTTTGAATTAACTAAACCCGTGAAATTCTCGTGTTCCTCATCTGTCCGGCGGTATCCGTCAGACATTATACAGATGCGTGGTTCATTAAAATGACCAGAGATTGAAGCTGCTATTTACCAAGATAGAATAGGGACCAATGAAATGGAACATTAATTCTTTTCTTGTTTTTTGTTCCAGAAAACATCACAGAGCTAGTGTGTCATGAAAATTGCCGAGTTCATGGACAGCTGTATATACCAGAATAGAATATCACGGCACAACAATGAATGGAAGCGTTTACATCATTCTTTTTCAGAACACCAAGGTGTTGTCTTAACTAATTCGGATCTGGAAGCAGTTACTTTTACCACGAGATAGAATGAAGACAATGAGATTGACGTTACATTCTTGCTCTGTTTTTTCTTTATCAGAGAACACAATGATGTCGTTCTAAAATTGCCGAGTTTGAAGCTGGACAATTTACCAGATAGGAAATGAATAATGCATATGCGAATCTTATTTTATTCCAGAAACAGAAGGTGTGTCACAAAAATACAACAAAATCTCGATAACTTTTTTGACACACCATGTGAGGAAAACTGGGAAAAATTCCACCTCCAGATGCCTACGGCCGGCATTCTACGCCATTCGTGCGCAGGCGAACAGGCCCTAACACAGACGTGCTGGAATGACAAAACATAAACAGATGCCTTGCATTATCAGACGAGAGACGCCTGGCGTTGGCTTGGACACGTACAGAAAGATGGCCACCAAGAGGCCGCATCCCCAAGACCTACATATGTGACCGTGGGTGACCACCCGCCGGTAGTACGGAGACCACGCCCTTGCTTTAAAGATGTCAGCCAGAGAGACATGAAGACATGCCACATCGACATCAACACATGGGGGCTTGTGCAGAAGACCGTACGACCTGGCGACTCCTCGTCAAACAAGGAACGAAAAGGAGTGAAAAAGAGAGGAGAAAAAGCTCCACAATAAAGAGACAAAGGAAGAGACAACAGCAACTCCAGCAAGCATCACCATTGTTTGCAATCATTGCTCCAAGAGATGCCATTCAAATAATTGCGTCTGTCAGCCACTCAACGCAGTTGCAGTAAATAAAAACAAGTGGACACTACTCATCGTCTTAAGCACGGACATTGATGCCACCTGCTATATCAGGAAACCAGACCAGACTGATTCCCATACTCTCATCTATTAGGTACTCGTCATTGATAAGCTGCGAACGATCTTCATTCTCAGTTGCTCTGATTAATCTTTTGCTATGTTCTAAAAACGACGCACTACATGCTAGATTGATTGCAGAAAAAAAAGAACAAATAAAGAAACTGAACAAGCCTCTCCAGCGCCTTCTGGAGGGCGCAAGTGCAAGGGATTCGGTCTTTCCTAAGGCAGTAACACTCGAAGTAACGAAACTAAATGCCTGTATCAACTACAGGGGTTGGAAGCGTCGTGGTGTAGCGGTTACACTCATGGGAAATCATCTGTCGCCCCGAGTTCAAAATCCTGGATGCGTAATTGTATATTACCTACGCTAAATACCCGCGGGAAAGTGATGAATCCTACTTCGCTCCTCTACTACTCTCTCTTAGCTATGGGCATATAGTTAGGCAGACCTGGCTCTGTTAACCTGGTTAGGCAACCCGGTTAGGGAAGGACAAATCTGAATTCAAAGCCTGTTGAGCCCCGCCTTAAGACAATGGACCTGTGTCACATACTCGCTCTCGTGCGGACGGGCTTGCAGTAAAAATACTATAGAACTAAGGGTTTTGAACTCAGCTATCAGTAGTCTTATTCTTTACGTTGGTCACGTTACACACAGTAAGAGTCTAATATTCACCACTCACGTACTCTCTATACGTTACAGTTGCTATTTGATATTATGGTCTGAGTATTGTGAGGAGAATACTAATTTAGAATTCGATGCATGTGATCGTTAACACTACATGCTCACTAAGTTTTTATATTGAACAAAGTTAAGAAATAAGAAAAAATATTCGATTGCCTATAGTGTTACTTCTAATTCATTACTTCTAATATTATGTATATCATCTACTTATATTCATATATGCCCACGCTGTTATTATCTATTATTTATCTATCTCTCCCTATCTGTCTGTAATGTCTGTCTGTCTGTCTCCTTTTCTCGTTCCACGATGTACCTGTCGTGCTCATTGTCTGTCTTGCTCTGTCTCGTCTCTCTCTGTTTCTGTCTCTGTCTCTCTCTGATAATATATATATATACTATATTATATAATTATTGGATATTACGTCTCTGCTCCTGACGTACCTATATATATACATTAGATGAGGAGAAGAGATGAGAAGAAGAGAATGAGAGAGCACGAAGATCTCCGAAAGAGATTTAGATATGTGTAAAGAGTGTAGAGAGCACGTTCAAAAGACAGAAGCTAGACCTCCACTATGTCAGATCTACTTATGTACTATCTATCTATCGTTATCTCTCCCTATATCTCTTGGTCGTCGGTTTTCTAGCTATGTTCTCTCCTCTCGCTATCTCTCTCTCCTCCCTCCCTCTCTCCTCTCTCTCTCTCAGTTAACTCTCTGAAGTACATAATATCCATTGTGTGATTTATCCACCGCTGATTATATATACCATCTCTGTTCTGCCTGACTATATATAATGATTATTACTATTACTAATATACATACTATTACAAGAGAGAGAGAGACGAGAGAGAGAAGACCCTGTGTGTGTTGTCAGCGATCGAGAACCGCAGCAGATTTACGAGAGAAGATGAGTAGAGATACTCACTCTGTTCCATCTATTCATCATATCTAGTCAACAGTCTATTCAGTCATACGTATTACACCTATCGTCTCATCTCACTTCTCGTTAATTCTATCTATGCTGCTTCATTGCAATCTAGCAATCTCTCCCTCTTCTCTTCTCATCTCCTTCTCTCCTCTCCTCTCTCTCTCTATCATATAACCTATCTCTCCTCTCATCCATCGACTATGTTCATATCAACTGTAAATTGGTGTCAAACTGATTCATT
>CM042160.1:91441312-91443812 GCA_023376005.1 Doryteuthis pealeii | reverse complement strand
CATCCAGAAAAAAGTAAAATTGTCACCAAACCCCTTCAATTTTTCTGTAATTGTGTACAGGTGTGGACTATGTTAAACATGGTCAATCCCAAAATTTGAATTTCCAATTCCAGAAATTGGCGGAGTTATGTCAACTTTTAGCTCTCCGAATTTGGTTGGTTTGGCGAAAAATGGCGACTTTTTGTAATCTATTTTTGTCTGTAAAATGAGTTCTAGAGCTTCCCTTGTATTAAAAATTGGTTTATAAAAACATTTTTGCCCTTTAAATCCAAAATGCCTATCAAAAAGTTTTAAAGTCAACCAATTTTAAGTTATTGATTTTTTCCTAGCAAGATTAATATCCCGATGTGGCACTGCATCTATGACAAAAAAAATTCTATTATCATTTCACATATATTGAACATTATTTGTACCAAAAAGATAGTTTTAATATTTGCTCAGAGCCGAAGCTACAATATCAGTTAAAATTTTGCAAATCAGAAATCATTAATAACTTAAAATTGGTTAACTTTCAGGCTTTTTTGATAGCATTTTAAAATTCAATGGACTAAAATGCTTTTATAAACCAATTTTTAGGAGTAGGGAAGCTCTAGGACTTATTTTACACACAAAAATACATTACAAACAGTCGCCATTTTTTGCGACTCTCCTCAAATTTGGAGAGCTAAAAATCAACATAACTCCACCAATTTTTGGAATTGGAAGCTCAAATTTTGGGGATTGGTTAACTTTATCATAATCCACACTTGAAAAATTGAAGAGTGTGGGTCACATGGCCTTGTAGGGAATTATATTCCTTTTGGTGTTGCTGCTCGTTCCAGAGATGTAGCTACAAGAGGAAGCAGCGTTTGAATGAACGCGCTTAACTACCAGAGGTCCCCCTAGTGGGAACAAACAGCAACGCATGGAACGAGCACATGGGTTAGACTACTGTCCACCCCTTTCTCGGCGGGGCTTTTTAATAAAAAAGCCACAAAACAAAACAATAGCACAACGATAACAAATCAAAATAATCTCCTTATTATTGTCACACAAGATTGTATTAACTCTACGTTTATATCCGTAACGCCATATAACAATAAAGATGAGAATAACAGTCCGAAAAATCAAAATAATACAAAAGATTATTTAAGTTGGCCTGAAGGAAAAGCAAAGCGATAAAAAGGGAAGATAGGGAAAAGAAAGATATCTTGAAGGAAGAAGATACTTAGGAAGAAAAAATAAGCAGAAAAAAAGATAGAAAGAAGGAAAAACACAGGAGGAGGAAAAATAGAAAGAAGGAAAATTTAGGAAAAGGAAAAAGATAGAAAGACGGGAAAAAAAGAAGGAAACAGATAGAAAGAAGGAAAAAGATAGAAAGACGGAAAAAGAAAGAAGGAAAAAGATAGAAAGAAGGAAGATAGAAAGAAGGAAGAAGAAAGAATGAAGGAAAAAGAAAGAAGGGAAAGAAGGAAGATAGAAAGAAGGAAAGAGATAGAAAGAAGGAAAAAGAAAGAAGGAAAAAGATAGAAAGAAGGAAGATAGAAAGAAGGAAAAAGAAAGAAGGAAAAAGATAGAGAGAAGAAAAAAGATAGGAAGAATGAAAAAGATAGAGAGAAAGAAAAAGATAGAAGGAAAAAGTTAGGGAGAAAGAAAAAAGATAGAGAGAAGGAAAAAATGATAACGAGAAGGAAAAATATAGCAAAAAGGAATAAGTTGTCGAGAAGGAAAAATCTAAAAAGAGGGAAAAAGAAATGGAGAAAGAAGATAAGTATAAAAAGAAAAAAAAGATAACGAAAAAGTGGAAGATATCTTGAAGGAAGAAGATAGCTAGAAAGAAGGAAATAGGGCGGGAAAAAGAATAACGAGAATGATGAAAATAACGAAAAAGAAAAAGAAAGTGAAAAGGAAGAAGATGGCGGGAAAGAAAAAGAATAACGAGAATGATGAAGATAACGGAAAAGAAAAAGAAAGTGAAAAAGGAAGAAGATGGCGGGAAAGGAAAAAAGAATAACGAGAATGATGAAGATAACGGAAAAGAAAAGAGAAGTGAAAAAGGAAGAAGATGGCGGGAAGGAAAAGAATAACGAGAATGATGAAAATAACGAAAAAGAAAAAGAAGTGAAAAGGGAAGAAGATGGCGGGAAAGGAAAAAGAATAACGAGAATGATGAAGATAAACGAAAAAAGAAAAAGAAAGTGAAAAGGGAAGAAGATGGCGAGAAGGAAAAAGAATAACGAGAATGATGAAGATAACGAAAAAGAAAAAGAAAGTGAAAAGGGAAGAAGATGGCGGGAAAGGAAAAAGAATAACGAGAATGATGAAGATAACGAAAAAGAAAAAGAAAGTGAAAAGGGAAGAAGATGGCGAGAAGGAAAAAGAATAACGAGAAATGATGAAGATAACGAAAAAGAAAAAGAAAGTGAAAAGGGAAGAAGATGGCGGGAAAGGAAAAAGAATAACGAGAATGATGAAGATAACGAAAAAGAAAAAGAAAGTGAAAAGGAAGAAGATGGCGAGA
>CM042160.1:91426312-91433812 GCA_023376005.1 Doryteuthis pealeii | reverse complement strand
CTTTTCAATAGCGCTAGACCAAGGAGATTATTTTAGCGTCCGAGATGGAGCGCCACACCTACCGTCAGCTCCTTACTTTACCGCACAGATCCCTGTGCTACTCATACACTGGGTTGGCGCGGACCGGTATCGAACTAGGAACCTTTTGGTTTCTAGCCGAACGCTCTACCGACTGTTATATTCATTCATAATTACGACATATTCGGTTAAATATTTTTATCGACTGTCCAAATTTCGACTAGCTTGATTTTTTGCCTTTCCTTTAAGTCACCGCCTCTTTTTCATAAACATATATATATATATTATATGGATATAGTTATTTACTAAGCTTAGTTTACAAAGATGGCACAAGGTATGGGGTGCCCAGTGAGAATCGAACTCACTAATAATGGTCTGCAAATCTAGCTTGCTAAGCATTACACCACAAGAAATGTACATATTATCTTACCACTATGTATGGTTATTTACTAAGCTTAGCTTAGATGGCACGAGGTCAGTGGTATGGAGTGCCCAATGAAAATTGAACTCACTGGATATATACATTATATATATATACACCATCTCTCTCTCTCTCTCTCTCTCTCTCTCTCTCTCTCTCTCTCTCTCTCTTATTTGCGTTCTTGCCTGTGCGAGACACGAGTCAGTCTAAAGAAGAGGAGTGCCCACTCGGCTTGAAGGTCAAGGTCTTTAATGTTGCAATTCGTTAAGGCCGATCTGAACCAAAAGAGGTGGACTGACCTTTGCCGTTCAATAGACGACATTAAAGAAAACATTGCTGAAAAGAAATGACAGCCAACCTGACCCCCTCCAACTCCCCCCCCAGAAGATGAGTTAATTTTGGAGAGAAAAAATGACGACAGAATTGTAGAGATAAAGTTAAATATGGAATCTTCGTTGTTATTGTTAGTTCTACATTCATGGCTTTCAGAAGAGACTTGAATGGCCCAGATTTAAATATATCATGAATCTATCTATCTATCTATCAGTCAATCTATCTTACTTTATATATATATATATATATATATATATATATATATATATATATATATGTATTTGAATGTTCTCTGGGGGGCACAGTCCGACGATTTTACTCTTCCCAGCAATGCTGCACTCTTCTCACCAATACTATCACAAGGTCTTGTCTCTCGTCCACTCGTCACCACAGCCAAAATGCTACAGCAAGCTTTCTCCCCGGTTTCGCAGAGCTGGTCAAATAAATACACAATTACAGTGTTCATCCGGGCTCCTTCCTCTGACCAGCACGTGCGACATTAATCAGCACGCGTCAATCTTTCACATCCTGGCCACTCTGGATAGTTTTAGTCATTCCCATGCGTCGGGCCACGACTCACGATCAGGAGAATGCGAGTTCAATCTCCCCACTCGCCTCTGATCTTCGTTCTGCATGCCAAACACAGTCGTGCACGCTTCGAACTCCTACGTTCGTGGTTTCTCTCGCCACAATATATATATATATATATATATATATATATATATATATAAGCCCCCTCCAAAAAAAGCCCTAGTTGAGAGCGGCAGACAGATGTAAGAAATAAGCATTCTTCACAATCAGATCATGCAATGCAAATGCTCAACATCCCCCCGAAAATAAGCCCTAGTGTTATTTAAAAAAAATTAATATAAGCCCTGTTTTATTTTGGGGGGACAAGGCTATTACAATTGTTCTGCGAGGGGCCAAAAATGTACCTACTGTGTTTCCCTGAAAATAAGACTTACCTGCTAAATAAGACCTAGCGTGATATTTCAGGATGATACTAATATAAGCCCCCCCCAAAAAAAGCCCTAGTTGAGAGCGGCAGACAGACGTAAGTCTAGTTTTATATTTCGGAGTGAAAATTAATAGAAACCCTGTTCCTTTAAATATACGCTCCTACATTTGGGGCGCTGGTGATTGTCGTCAGTGATGTAATCCGCCGGGTAACATCACTGACGACAACCACCAGCGCCCCAAATGTAGGAGCGAAAATTTAAAGTAACAGGACTTCGCGCGGGAAGTAGACAGGATGTTGATGAAGAGACGAGATAACACAGGTGAATCTTACTTGTACAGATTTATTGAAGAAAGTGTTACAGAAAAGTAAATTTGGCGCCAAATTATTGGTGCCTAAAAACAAGTCACGTGGTACACATGGCGTATATTAATACTATACAAATAGTTCCAGAGAAGTGGCTCTTATGGCCGAATCACAATGGATTATTTTTTCTAGATGAATCTTAACAAGACCTGTCTTATTTTCGGGAAAACACGGTGATTATATACATTGTTTAGGGTATAGACATCCGTACACAAGCACAAGAGTGCGCATGCGCACTCACACACGCCCAAATCCAAAAAAAATGGCAACTTGAAAAAAAATATATGTCAGTTGACGAAAATAAAACTGAAGTTAAGAATAATTTATTTCCATTCCGCTGTTTTGTTTTGTCTAAAGGGACATTTGGTTTTTTTTATGTATTTTTTTCTGATTTATTTTTTGTTGTTTTTAGATATTTTTGCTTTGTACATTTTTTCCTTTCCTTTTTTAAATTTTTAACTTCCTTCTTTTCTTCTTCCTTCTTCCCTTCTTTCCTTCCTTCCTTCCTTAATGTATTTTTCCTAATCTATTTTTTTATTCTTTTCAAATACTTTTGCTTTCTATGTTCGTCTTTTTTCTGATTTTTAACTTCCTTCCTTCTTTCTTCTTTTCTCTCCTTCCTTCCTTCTTTAATTCCTTCCTTCTTTACTTCCTTCCTTCCTTCTTTACTTCCTTCTTCCTTCCTTCCTCCTTTACTTCCTTCCTTCCTCCTTTACTTCCTTCCTTCCTTCTTCCTTCCTTCTTTCTTTCCTCTTTACTTCCTTCCTTCCTTCCTTCTTTCCTTCCTTCTCCTTCTTCCTTCCTTCCTTCCTTTCTTCTTCCTCCCTTCTTCCTTCCTTCCTTGCTTCTTTCCTTCCTTCCTCCTTGACTTCCTTCCTTCCTTCCTTCTTTCATTCCTTCCTTCTTTCCTTCCTTCCTTCTTTAATTCCTTCCTCCTTTACTTCTTTTCTTCTTTCTTTCTTTTTTATTTTTAACTTCCTTCCTTCTTTCCTTCCTTCCTTCCTTCTTTCCTTATTTAATTCTTTCTTCCTGTAGCGTTAGTTGCATTTGCCTGGTGGAGTTGTCTGCCCCTTTTAGTTTGCTGGGTGCCCGCTAGGGCACCATAGTATTTAAGCGCCGGGTTCAAACCCTTTCGCTCTCTTTTTCCTGTTTCAGTAACTACGAGCCACATGGGGTAGATTTTATCTAACCCCTCTCGTTGGGGATCCGCCCCTCTTACATTACTGTAAGTTCTTTACAGCATGGACTATCGCTAGTCTCATGTCTGTACTCTTTTATGTTATAATGTACCATTCATGAATGTGTCTTTATCTTTATTTGGGTACCCCTTTATATATGTAACTCTTTTACTATGTACGTTGTATCTACCGTTATCCATGTGCTGTGTATATTAAATGTTTTTGTCTATTAACCATCGTCGGAGTTATGTGTACCCAAAGTATGTATAACTTTGAACCACGTTATATTCCTTTCCTTCCTTTCCTTCCTTTCCTTCCTTTTTAACTTTCTTCCTCCCTTCCTCTCTTCCTTCTTTCCTACTTTAATTATTTCTTCCTTTCCTTCCTTTCTTCCTTCTTGAATTCCTTCCACTCTACCTTCTTTCCTTCTTTCTTTAATTTAATCTTTTTTTAATGTATTTTTCCGAATTTATTTTTTATTGTTTTTAGATATTTTTGCTTTCAATCTCTTCTTTTCTTTTTAACTTCCTTCCCACCTTCCTTCCTTCCTCCTTCCTTCCTTCCTTCCTTCCTTCCTTTCTTAATGTATTTTTCCTCATTTATTTTTTTATACTTTTCAAATACATTTGCTTACTATCTTTTCCCTTTCTTTCTTCCTTCATTCCTTTCTTTCTTCTTTACTTCCTATCTTCATTCTTTCATCTCTTCTTTCCTTCTTTCCTTCTTTAATTCCTTCCTCCTTTACTTCCTTTCTTCCTTCTTGACTTCCTTCTTTCCTTCCTTCATTCTTTCGTCTCGTTTTTCCTTCTTTCTTTAACTTAATCTGTTTTAATATATTTTTCTTAATGTATTTTTATTCTTTTCAAATACTTTTGCTTTCCATCTTCTTCCTTTCTTTTTGATTTTTAACTTCCTTCCTTCCTTCCTTCCTTCCTTCCTTTTTTCCTTCCTTCTTCTTTCTTCCTTTCTTTCTTTCTTTCTTTCTTTCCTTCCTGTATCCTGGATATGACGTTAAACTGCATTTTTGATGAAGTTCCAATTTTGGAGCTCTGGAGAGTGTGGAGTACCTCTTTATCACCATTACTCCCAGGTCCACTCTAACCCGAAGTGGTAGTATCTCTTCCCATCCACGAGTTGAATAGAAAAAATGAATTTAAAAAACTGAGTTTTAAAAAAATTGAATACCCATCAAGAATGAACAAAACAAAATGTCTTCGGCATAAAATAACCCAACAAGGATTAACATGCCGTAAAACCCAGTATCCAACCAATCCTCTTTTCTTTCTTTCTTTCTTCCTTCCTTTTCCTCTTCCATCAAAACATGTTATATACCCACATCCAACATCGGGTATATAAACGAGAGTGTGACAGAGTGTTCAGAGAGAGTTCTCGGATTATATATATATATATATATATAGAGAGAGAGAGAGAGAGTCATCCACAGACACGTGTTTCGACTTATCAAGTCTCTTCAGTGTGGCTAGACATTTGTAAGCTACCTACAGCCGGAATTGAAAATCCGATCGGTTGGGTGTCAGTCCGACACCTTAACCATTAGGCTGTCTTCACTTACAGAATGCGGAGGGGATTTTAACTGTTTTCATACACACATCGCTTTGTATGTAAAGGCCGTCACAGAGTGCTCCATCCCTTATATAGGATATATATATATTATTATTATCGACTCTCTCGTCGATTTTCAACGCATGAGGGTCCATATACACAATGAACATCCACACAGTGATTTGTTTATAGTGGTGAAGGCTTGTGTTGGACCATCCACACTTTTTTGGCACAGTCGATAGAAAAGAATTGATGCATCAAGGGTTGCCACAATAAACGACCGATCTCAGGAATTTTGAATTCAGAGTTATCCCTCTCCTAGACTGGTTACCTACCCAAGGATGAAGGGCCCAGTCTGACCTACTATTTAACCCATAGCTGGAGGGAGAATATATGGATTCATACCTTTCCCAAGGGTATTAGCGCTATGTTAAATGCCAACAGCTTCGTCTAGGAATTGAACTCGAATCGACGAGTCCATTTTCCACGACTCTAACCACTAGCCCACGCGCCTCCATAATATATATATATATATATATATATATATATATATATATATATATATATAGAGAGAGAGAGAGAGAGAGAGAGAGAGAGAGATTAGAGACTTACTTGGAGAGGACATGGTCTTACTTTATCACTTGTTGACATCTTTACTCTTCCAGTTGCCATGTTCCTGTCTTCTATTTCCTCTTCTTCTTCTTCTCTGGCCGACATTTCGTCTAGTTGGATTCTTCTATCTAACTTCTTCTACTGAAGCCTTTGCTTTTGATCTTTACTTATTTTCAATTAAATGAACTAACAAGACATTTTTGTTGCTTGATCAAGCTTTTATTTTATCTAGCCCATGATTCTTATTCACCGTGCGGGGAGACCAGCCTCAGAGCACGTCTAAATTCTTTGACGGCCGGGCTGAATCTAAAAACTAAAACTAATCACGTGTTTCTCATGGCGCGTTTTCCAGAGATCAGGGGGGTTATAACCGTCATTGGTAATTTTCAACTCACTGATCTCAAAGTTAACGGCCCTTATTCTCAGCTACAGTCTCTGCTAACAATTTATGACACCCATAAATTGTAACAAAAAGATAATTGGTTTTCTTTCATCTTTATTGTTTATCCTTTTTCATTTTTTCTCTTTTCTTTTTCTCCCCTTTTTGTATTCCGTGATAATTGTAGCGATTGTCTGCTCCTGTTTGGAGCGATGTGGGGGTCCAGAAGAGTTTTCTTCCCTTGCTGCAGCATTTCGCTGGTAGAAGCCTAGGTTATTTAAATGTGAGTCCGGGAAAATTCTATCTCTTTACTCTGGGACCAGCAAACACTTCTCATGGTGTAAACCCTTGTGCCTTTTACCCTTCAGTTGGGGGTTCTTTGCCCCCCCCCCACTTAGCTATCAGTACGTGGCATTCCTTAGGACGTAAGTCCTACATCCTACTTCATTTATAATGGCTTTATTGTATGCTGTTGTCTATGTAGTTGCTTACCTTTGTAATGAGTATATGTATTCCTGTCCTGAATATATTTCTATGTGCTCACGTATTTAAGTCTATGTTTTTATATATCTTATAACTTCTTTGTCGGAATATTTCTTGTACTTATATGTACCCACGTTGGAAGGTTACCCTGAGCATTCCAATTTATTATGAGAACTCTATCTCTTACATAATCTTCCTTCATTCCTTTTTTTCTTCATCTTTAATCGTTTTCATTGTTCATTTTTCTTAATTTCTTCTTTAGTCTTTTGTTCCTCCTAAATTTTCTTTTCTTCATTTTTCCCGTTTTCTCTGGAATTTTATGTTTTATTAATTTTTTCTAAAGCAATCTATTATGTTTTACTAAGTCTGGCACAAGGAACAAATATTAGGGATGATGAGACGAGGGCGAAATATTCAAGTAGTATGCTACCCACTGCTTTAATATATATTATATATATATATATATATATATATATTAAGCAAGTGTTCATATATGGATTTAACCCTGAAGATCCTTATGGTGAAACTTGAGTAGGTTATTACCGTGTACCTTTAATGATAATATAGATAGATAGATATTAATTGGCTTGATTTTATTGATGAATATTGATAAATACTAACAGACTTGCTTAGATAGATAGATAGATAGATAGATAGATATGAACGGACTTGCTGATATATATATATATATATATTATATATATATATATATATATATATATATAGAGAGAGAGAGAGAGAGAGAGAGAGAGAGAGAGAGAGATGAACAGACTTGTTTATATATATATATATAGAGAGAGAGAGAGACAGAGAGACAGAGAGACGAGAGAGAGGGGGAGAGAGAGACAGAGAGACAGAGAGTGACAGAAGGACAGACAGACGAACAGACAAGAAAACAGAGATTAACGGACTTGCTTAGATAGATAGATAGATAGATAGATAGATAAGAACAGATAAATATGAACTGAAACGAGTAGATGGATAGATAGATAATAGATTGATAGATAGATAGATATTATTTGACTTGCTTTTATAGGTACATAGATTGATATGAACTGACTTGCTTTTTTTAATAGATAGATAGATAGATAGATGATATTACATTTCTTCCACCTCAAGTCCTAATGAAGGTTTGTTAAAAAAACTGAAACGTTATAACATTAACTTCACCGTCAGAATAAATTCGTCT
>CM042160.1:91383812-91421312 GCA_023376005.1 Doryteuthis pealeii | reverse complement strand
CAGGTGCGGCCCACATGCAGACTGTGTTCTCATACAACGCTTTTACAGTATCCCTGGATTTTTAACATTTTTCCCAAAAAAAAACTGTGCGAAAACGGTCGTTTATTTTCATTATGGCAACTAGCAAAAAAAAAAAACACCCTCCGGGCGATGTAAAAATAAATTTTTGAAAGATATTGCTTGAGGAGGTGGAAGTTAAAAAATAAATTTCGGAGAATTTGAACCATAAATCATGAAATCATCAAATTTATTAAATGATTAAAAAAAATAAAACAATTTGAAATCGAAACTAAGTTCTATTAACTTTGAATATCTATTAAAATAAAACAAACTATATATAAATATATGATACTGGGGATGTATCTATTAAAACTTGTTTTAAAAACAATGAGGACTGTCTAATGTTGCATGCTCACGTTTTGAGTGTATTTATTCTGTTATGACGATTTCAGGTATAGTGACGTAAGCAGTGACGTAGTTTTTGTTACAGACAAAAACCGGAAGCGAATCTCCATTATTAATAGATATGTTGTTAAGAGTCCGTTATCAACGCATTGTCTCTCGCCTCTTCCTTTGAGTTGCGGAAGGAGGTGGCTAATTCAGTCAATGAAAAGGAGTGAGTCTTTTCTCTTGCCTTCTTCTGCTTTCAATCAATACATGGCTATAATTGAAAGTGACACTTGTACATTTTATTATTTGAACTCGGTTAGTATTATTCTGTTTTTCCTTTCATTTTAACAAAAATGTTTTTTTGTTTTTTTCAGCTATGTATTCAATGTCTTTTAGTTGATAATAAAGAAATTATTGATATCAATCATCACTTTGTTCTGTTAATGTACAAGAAGGACTTAAAGACTCAGTTGTCATATGCTGCCCTTGTGACAGACATGTGTAATCCATTGCGACCCTAATGACATAGATATGTTATCCATGCGGTCCTAGGTAGCTACCCTGTTTGACATGCCTGGCGTAGCTTAAATCAAAATAACGGTTCGTGGAGAAATGTAGGGAATTTGATTGAGATTGATAGAACTCTGTGATTTGACATCTTCTCTGATTCACCAGAGTGGACGTGAGAAAGTTAGTTTTCGGAAATCAGTTTTGGGCTGGACCGGTCGAAAGTTAGTTTTCGGTTTTGGGCTGGACCGGTCGAAAGTTAGTTTTCGGAAATCAGTTTTGGGCTGGACCGGTCGAAAGTTAGTTTTCGGAAATCAGTTTTGAGCTGGTCGCTGATTGAGACGGATCGTAATTGCGCTCTGTCCGTTCTCCGTGCGTTTGAGTTGATCTGTATTTTGTAAAATAAAGTATGTTGGAATATTGTTACATATAAGGTGTGCTGAAGTCCACCACTTAAACTTATAGACTCTGCGTGGGCACATGAATTCAATCAGCTCGAATACGTGGTTAGTTAACTCTTTAATCGCCCATCTTGAAAGCCGTTCATTTGCACGTATTCGACACGGGCGAACAGATGTGCAACCAAGGACTCTGCTCAACCAAAGGATTCTACCCAACACTAAGGAACACCAAGGATCTCCACTGTAAAGTGCTCTCACTTGCAGCATAAAAATGGCCACAAAAATCGTTCTATGTCTTCGAGCTTCATGAAGAATAATTAAAAGACGTTACTAAGAACTAAATAACGGAACAAGACATGAGAAGATCCAGCCCACATCCAAAAATAACAGAATAACAACCACTCAGAGGTAGATCTAGCTAAAAAGCCATCTACCAGCCCAGATAGACTGATCCAGCTACGCATATATATATATTTACCAACCCCTCCGCACGAGCAGGATGCGACACAAGGTCAATTTCTTAAGCGGAGTTTAACAGGTTTGAATTCAGAGTTTTCCTTCTCCTAGACCGGTTGCCTAACCAAGGTTAAAGAGCCCAGTCTGCCCTACTATTTACCCATAGCTGGAAGGAGAGTAGCATTCATACCTTTTCCAAGGGTATTAGCGCTAAGTGAAATGCAATTACCACGTCCAGGATTTGAACTCGGGGCGACGTGTCCATTTCCCATTACACCACGCGCTTCCTACTCCAGCTACGCATATAAGATATCAGCTACTAAGAACTATAGAAGACTATCAGCGGCTACCAAGTGTCGCCTGGGTATCGAGGGGATTAGAAAAGTTAGTCCCGCAGATCCAGTGATTGTTTTGGTCTTCCATAATTGATTTGTTTATGTTTTAATCATGAGCGCAATTTTTTATTTATTTTCAAGTGTTGAATAAGGCTTAAGTAAATACAATTACCTTATTCGTCTTTTATTACAGACACTTAATGAGATTTGCTTAAAAGAAATCCCATCAAAATATTCAAACACAACCCAGTGTTTATTCCAATCTGTGTCCCCTACGTGTAAACGAACGAATGCATTTTCATGTGCAAACACGTGTAAATGTTAATAAGCCTTTTTCTACTCATCTGTGACGCTGCATACAAATCTCCGAACAGCGACTACGCATGCGTTACCGCCATATTGACTTAAGTGACTAAATCAGCCGACAAATCGAACGAGAGGGAAATTAACCTTATTTGTAATATCACTTCAAACCAAAAGATTAATTTAATCTATAAGAAAAATGTCTTCCTCTGTCAAATGGCCAGTGACACGCGAGAAAGAAGAAGAAAGAAGAAAGAAGAAGAAAAAAAAGTAGAAGCGTGAACTCTACAAATGGCGGCCATTTTTAGAGGAGCGTTAAAAAAAAAAGACGTTCCTGTCTCCTAGCTTCGTGTATATCAGTAATTGAATCAGTTATTTCTCATATTTGATCAACACCGGAAGCAAAAAAAGCAGCCATCAAACAATATTATCAAGCCAAATCGATGTTGTTATTAACTTTGTTTGGCGTATTTGTCTCTATCCAATTATACAAACGTCTTTTAATTATTCTTCCTGAAGCTCGAAGACATAGAAATATGGTCTACTTGTGTACTGTTCGTCTTACGGCAAGAATATATAATTTTTTTTTTTTTTAGATTAAGAACTGATAAAAATCCTCCGTATACAAACCTCCATCTTTAAACAAATTATATACTATACACCTCAACTTAAAAAAAAAAAATAATTATCTATGTATTAATACTGGTGTTCCTTCGTCTTCCGTCCGTTTGTCATCTTATAACACCGTCTGGCTAAAAATGTGACCGTCCAAATCGTCCTGATTATCTGGTGTTGCTTAATCATCGAATTCTTATTTCTCATGAGAGTTGTCACCTCGGCTAATAATGGACCATTCCATTTTTATCATGAAGAAAGAAAGAAAGAAAAGAAAAAAAAAATGGCATGCTACACAGAAAATATATTATATAATATATATATATATATATATAAATATATATATTATAGTGTACAATAAATTTAATGTGCGATTTTTACAATTGGTTTCAAAGCAGCATATTAGCCACTTATCGTCAAGACAAAGCGCCCGTCCGGTTATAATGCTGCTTTTAAACCAATGGTTACAATTGCACCATAAATGTATTGTACACTATAATGAATGAATAAATACAAATCTTACACCAGTAATCAAGCACTTTATTTTCAATTCTTCAATACTAGAAAAAAAAACTAACAATTTCTTCATTTAATTTCATTTTCCTTGCATGAAATAATCGATTATATTTTCATAGTTTTTTGTATGTAGGGAAAAAAAAGAAGAAAGGAGGGAAAATATATATATATATATATATATATATATATATATATATATATATATTAATATATATAGTAGTATATTAAGAAAAATGAAAAAACACAAGTTTAAATAAGTTAAGTGGTAAGTTTATTGGCCGACGCTGCAGTGTTTCGATCTATTAATTAGATCATCTTCAGGGCATTGTTGGTGTATGGATGGTGATAAAAAATTTTATCACAGAATAACGAGAAAAGGAAGTGATAGTTCTTGTTTATCAGTCTGTTCAAAATTTGAAGTCTGAAGAAATCGTGAGGTAGTGTTTAGCAAGCTAGTCTCGCTGATCCATTGCTATTGAACTTCGATCCTCACTGGATACCCCATATTTGTGACCTTGTGTCACGTCCTATCCCTGACGATCGGATTGGGTAAATCTATAAATAAATATTGATAAAAGATTTATTCTTAACTTTTTAAATCCCTGCCAACGCTCGGTAGCTCTCCTAGTATACAATAAATACTAAATATAAAAACTCACAAAGTTTTCCGACTTCTCGAGTTTCAAGAATGTTAATTCTCGGGTAGGTAACAATATATATTATATATATATATATATATATATATATATATATATATATAAGTAAAGTCGACGGGGCGGCCTAAAGTCGGTATCTGCCAGTCAGCGAGGGAGTCTATCCCCTTTTCACTAGCGCTAGACCAAGGAGATTGTTTTATAGCATCCGAGGTGGAGCGCCACACCTACCATCTGCTCCTTACTTTACCGCACAGATCCCTGTGCTACTCATACGCTGAGTGGGCGAGGACCGGTATCGAACTAGGAACCTTGTGGTTTCTAGCCGAACGCTCTACCGACTGAGCTAACCGATGCAGTGAGATGTATTGAATAAGGAACCTAATTACTTTACTGTTTGAATATTTGCATTTAAATATTTCGCTCTTTGTCACGTGACTCATTTCTTCTCTAAGAGCGCATGCGTGCGACGGGGGTTGGGGGAATCAAAATCGTGTACATTGCGCATAACAGGATTTCCCATAACGAAATAATTGCTGAATAGAACGCTCGCAGTTGGTTTTCCAAATGTAGACACGAAACCGAGTACCTCCTTTCAATTTTAACGCATGACTAGTTTAAATCAGGGGATAGATATTTGAAATAATTTGAATGTGAAAAAAAAAAAAAAAAAAAGAAAGAAAGAAAGAAAAAAAAGATACAGAACAGAAAACGTGTTTATCTCATATTAACTGTGGATATGCATTTTCATATAGGCATGCCGCATGACTGCTTGCGTCACGTGACAAATGGTAAAATGTTTAAGCGGGAAAATAATTACTTCCTTAATTATTCCATTTTGCTCCCAACCTGATGATTGACATTCATGAAACTCGAGTTGTGAGTTTTTTTTATATTCAATATTCGTTAGATATGAATAAATAATATATATATATATATATATATATATATATATATAGAGAGAGAGAGAGAGAGAGAGAGAGAGAAAGAGAGAGAGTGGGGGGGAGTAACAGATTGTTAGCGAGATTGATAGATTAGAACAGTCTAGATAGATACATAGATATGAATAGACTGTGATAGATTCATAGATAGATAGATAGATATGAACACACTGACATAGATAGATAGATAGATAGATAGATATCACAAACTGATTTAGATAGATAGATAGACTCATAGAAAGATAGATAGATAGATAGATAGATAGATAGATAGATAGATATGAAGAGACTGACATAGATAGATAGATAGATAGATAGATAGATAGATAGATAGATAGATAGATCATCAACATACTGATATATAGATAGATAGATAGATAGATAGATATCAACAACTGACATAGATCGATAGATAGATAGATAGATAGATAGATAGATCAACAAACTGATAGATAGAAGATAGATAGATAGATAGATAGACTGTCATAGAAAGATAGATAGATATGAAGAGACAGACATAGATAGATAGATAGATAGATATGAAGAGACTGACAGATAGATATAGATAGATAGATATGACATAGATAGATAGATAGATAGATAGATAGATAGATAGGGTAACATTGTTTGATAGATTGATAGATTAGAAGTCTAGATATATACGTAGATATGAATAGACTGGGATAGATAGATAGATAGATATGAACAGACCAAAATATATTCTTGTTTTTAAATTGCTTATCTATATATTAATACTCTTGTTCCTCAATCTTCCGACCGTTATCATCTCGCAACTCTTTCTGGTTAAAAATGAGACTTTCTAAATCGTCTAAGATAAAATGCAAAAATGTAAATCCTTATTATCTGGTACTGTTTAATCACCGAATTCTTATTTCTTATGAGTGTCGTCACCTCAGCTAAATAATGGGCGATTCCGTTTTTATTATAAAAGAAGAAAAGTGAGAAATAGGACATACTACACATAAAAAATATAATAAGAAAGAAAAAAAGAAAGAAAGAAAGAAAGAGAGTAGGGAAAAGATAGAGAGAGGGGAGTAGCGCGCGGAAGCGATAACAATAATGAAAATGTGAAAAGAAGGACAGAAAGAAAAAATAAGAGTGAAAAATCAAGAATATTATCCTTTTTACATATTGAACTATTTGGCAATAGCTCTTACGTAAAGATATCATTGGCAATTCAGTCTCGAAAGACTATGATAAAAGTTTTTGTGTGCCCCTGAGGTTGCAGCGCCTCCTGTGACTATGAAGTCCTATGTTTGAGAAATATTCTCGACCACAGATTTTGCATTTGTAGGTTGTCCCTGTAGATGATGATGTTCCGATGCTTTGTTGCCGTTGCTTTCTTATGGACCTCTTAGCTTCATGATGTTGTATCAGGGTGACTTCTGACATGTACAGTCCTCTATGGAGATTCTGCCGCCACCGAGGGCGGTCTTGAGCCAAATTTTCCCATCTGGAAGGGACAATGCCAAAGCACCCAAGATCATTTTTGCAGACGTCCTTGAATCGCAGTAGGGGGCGACCAATCTGTCTTTTATCAGATGTTAGCTCTCCATACAGGATGTCTTTCGGGATTCGTCCATCATCCATCCGACGTAGATGACCCAACCATCGGAGATGACGTTGTCTCAGTAGAGAGTACAGGCTGGGGAGTTGAGCTCTCTCTAGGACTGCTGTGTTAGTGATCCTGTCCCTCCAGGTGATGCCCAGTACACGTCTAAGGCAGCGAAGGTAGAAGGTATTTAGCCGCCGCTCTTGGTGGGAGTATAAGGTCCATGTTTCACTTCCATTCATGAGGGTGCTGATAACACATGCCCTATACACTTGTACCTTTGTATGGATAGTGAGCTTGCTGTTGTCCCACACTCTTGTTGTGAGCTTCCCAAAAGTTGAGGCAACTTTTCCGATCCGGCAACTGAGTTCAGCATCAAGTGACAGGTTGTCAGTGATGGTGGATCCAAGGTAGGTGAAGGTGTAAAGATATCAAACGTTGTAATAATTAGATCATCATACTATGGTATATCCACAGGTCCTGCTAGTTCATATTATTTAGGTACTATATGACGAAACCTTTAACAAAGAATAAGAATACATATTTAAAAGAGAAAAAATGTGTTTTGTTTTAATAGAATTTATATAAATAAAGTTACATAACACTTTTTCTCGGACACGTGACTGAATATGTGTAATTTAGCTTACGGGCTTTTTTGGGTGGAATTGGGGGGCTGTTACTTCTTTCGTGCGTTGAGAAATGTCTTTGATACAAGTCTCAAAGACATGAAGACGACAAAATGCCAGAGGCAACCAAAATAAAAAGGGAAAGTTACCATTCTTTTCAAATTTCTGAAAGCAACCTCCTCACCTGCCCAACGTAGACGGATGCCAGACGATGTCTTATATATATCGTCTGCTTTCTTGAGTTGAAAACCTTATCTTTACGTAATTTTACTCCAAAGACTGTTGAGCACTACTGTGAAAATATAATCGATTATTTCTTGCATTGAAATTGAAATTGAATGAATGAATTGGTAGTTTTTTTTTTCTAGTATTGGAGAATTAAAAATAAAGTGCAAGAGCTGTATTTATTTTACTATTTCTCTGAATTTTTTTTAGATGAGGCTTGATAATTAGTATTATTTGGATTCTTCGGTCTATTGATTGAATAAAGTGGATAGAATAAAGGGTCGGGTTGAAAGTTCCGTGATGGCTCCCGATTACGACAAGAAGGTTCGAAAAAAAGGTTCCCGGGTCTGACAAGAAATACCTGAAGAAGGTCGGAGGGCACATCGGCTGAAACGTTGTACAGATAACAATAAGAATGAGGACAATAATCCAAATAATACTGTATTTATTCATTATAGTGTACAATACATTTAAGGTGCAATTGTTACCATTGGTTTCAAAGCAACATTATAATCGAACGGGCACTTTGTCTTGGCGATGAGTGGCTAACATGCTGCTTTAAAACCAATGGTAAAAATCGCACATTAAATGCATTGTACACAATACACTGATGATATATATATATATATATATATATATATATATATATATAGTAATAATACTAATGCATTAGGTACTACCAATAAAAGTTTCGCTTATTAGCTCATCAGGGTAAGACTCAGAATCTTGCTCTGATTAGCTAATAAGCAAAACGC
Organism: Doryteuthis pealeii; assembly: GCA_023376005.1. NCBI lineage: Eukaryota > Metazoa > Mollusca > Cephalopoda > Myopsida > Loliginidae > Doryteuthis > Doryteuthis pealeii. The sequence continues at coordinate 91,413,016 of CM042160.1, read as the reverse complement.
TTCTTCTTCTTTGTCGTCCTATTATTATTATTATTATTATTATTATTATATTATTATACAAGTAGTACTGATTTCTTCTTCTTTTTCTTCTTCTTTTTCTTTTCTTCTTCTTCTTCCTCTTCTTCTTCTTTTCTTCTTTTTCTTCTTCCTCTTCTTCTTTTTCTTCTTCCTCTTCTTCTTCTTTTTCTTCTTTTTTTTCTTTTTCTTTTTTTCTTCTTCTACCTCTTATTACTCTTCTTCTTCTTCGTCCTCTTCTTCTTCTTCTTCTTCTTCTTCTTCTTCTTCTTCTTCTTCTTTCTTTTCTTCTTCCTCTTCTTCTCTTTTCTTTTCTTTTTCTTCTTCCTCTTCTTCTTCTTCTTCTTCTTCTTTCTCTTCTTTTTCTTCTTCTTCTTCTTCTTCTTCTTCTTCCTTCTTCTTCTTTTTTCTTCTTCTTCTTCTTCTTCTTCTTCTTCTTCTTCCCTTTTGTTGCACTCTAATAATTAGTTTCTTGTTTTTGTCTCTCAGTTTCCATTCGTCAACTTCATATTTTCCAAAAATAAAACCTTCAAAAATAAATAAAGGAATAAACAAGAAATCCCTATTTGAAACTTTGCACAATTCAGAAAAACTAATTCGAAACAACAACAACAACAACATATTTGTTTTCACTTTTTCCGGTTAATGAATATCCCCAACCCCCACCCCGCCATCCTTGAAATTCTAGAAAGTGAACATCCATATTTTTGTCGATTATTCATAAAACCTTTTTGCTGTCATACAACCTACAGAATTCCGTATCCTGGATTTTTAAATACTTTCTTGGAATATTACGATATTTTTTTTAACTCTTCCATTGCCTTATGCAACTTTAGTCGAATTACCAGAATGTTATCGTTTTTTAATTTCTAAATCAAAATATCATTTTCTTTTTTTCTTTTTTTCTTTTTTTTTTGTCTTGTCAGCCGCAAGGAACTACCAATGATCACTAAAGTAGATGTACGTTATTCCCGGGAGATATTTCATACAACCTACAGATTTCGGTATCCCGGATTTTTAAAAGACTTTCTTGGCATATTCCGATAATTTTTTAAAACTTTTCCACTGCTATTTCTCTGAATTTTTTTTTTTTAGATGAGGCTTGATAATTAGTATTATTTGGATTATTCGGACTATTGTCCTCATCTTCATAGTCATCTGTACAACGTTTCGGTCGATGAGCCCTCCGAAAGTTCCTGCGTCCGACAAAAATACCTGAAGAAGCCAGAGGACACATCGGCCAAAACCTTGTACACATGGCAATGAAGATGAATAATCCGAATGAAGTCCGAATAATCCAAATAATACTAATTTTCCTCTGTTGTATGTAACTTCAGTCGAATTACCAGAAAGATATCGTTTTTTAAGGACAGTCAATCAAAATATCATTCCCTTTTTTTTTCGTCAGCCGCAAGGAACTGCCAATGATCACTAAAGTAGTAGTACATTATTCCCGGGAGATATGTCGCAAAGCTATGTTAACGAGCTAATTTCTCAGACTATTAATTTCTAGCGAGTTCGATCCCTATTTTCGTGACCTTGTGTTGTTCTTAGCAAAGTTATAGAGTTTTTCAGCACTTCTCCATTGAACCAGGGTTTATGATTGATTGATTGATTGATTGATTTTAACGGCGTGTCAACCCGTCTAGGGTTATTTTATGCCTAGAGGTTATGAATGATTGATTGGTTGATTTTAACGACATGTCAACCCGTCTAGGGTTTATTTTATGCGTAGAGGTCAGGGAATCTCATACATTGTCCATTTATATCTACATTTTTGGCACCTTACGTGGTGTAATGGTTAGCAATTTGGATTCACAGACCATTGTTAGTGATTTCGATTCTCATTGGGCGCCCCATACTTCTGGCCTTGTGCCACATCTAAGCAAACCTCAGTAAATAACTATATCTACGTTTTTGTAGCTTCTTAAGTTTTTTTGCACACGGTTATATGGTATCAAGTATTCCTATCTAATACTTATAGTTTTCAGATGGTATTCAGATACAAGCAATCCTGGTCAGAGTGGACCTGGGAGTAATGCAAATTATAAGGATACTCTGCACTCCTCAGAGGTCCACCATCAGTTTAGTGTCATAGCCAGGATACCCCGTTAGCAACAAGTGCAAATTTTTGTGTACAGGGGTTCAATTCCCAACCAGAGCAGCTTCATTGTTTTTATCATTATTATTATTACTAGCAAATATATACACCCTCCAGATGCAAGTATTTAAGTTTTAATATAATAAAATATCATATTAAATTAGAAAGACTAACGAAACTGAATAAGAATGTAGATAAAAAGATTTAGAACAGAGGGGGTATGATTGAAAAATAGAACAACTTTAAAACTAACTCTTCCATCATTTTCCGTTACTCCCGTCTTTCATTGTTAAATTTTCCTAATTTAACTGTTTAGTTAAAACATGAAGTAAAGAATAATATTAGTTATTTCTTCTTGTTAATGAATTTATTTTAAGATTTATTGAAGAGGTTTTTGCTCATATTCATTGATGAAATCAAACAATTCGAAATCAATAATACTAAGCATATATTTATTAAATTCAAATTTTTAAGATCAATATACAAATTAGCCTTCCCATTCATACTGTAAACCACTATTTTGTTGTATATATAAATACAATTGCCTGTTATTAGTATGTAAATATGGTCAACAGTATAAGTAATATAAAACAATTTTATTAATAATTGAGGTATAAATAAAAAATAAAATCATGGTAAATGTGATGTAAATAACAAAGGGAATTGTGACTTGTATAGTAATATAGTTTCGATTACAGACAGACAAACCCACAATCTCCATTATAATAAGAAGATTAGGAGGTTAATTATTTTATTTGTATACTTTACATTAATACACAGTTTGTTCATATTATATTTTGTAAGTATTTTTCTTTAAATGTTGATCTTCACCACAAAAAGTCTTTCGTGTACCCCAGTGACTCACCATACCCAACGCGACTGACTAACCTCAAGTTTTTACCGTAGGCTTATTTACGTATTTAAGACTTTAGTAAGAAAAACTTTATACGAGAAAAAAGATTTAATTAATTTACTTTTTAGTTTTTTAATTAATAATAATTATTTCCGCTTTAAAAAAAAAAGTATGTCTTTTTGATATATATAATATATATATATTATATATATATATATATATATATATATATATATATAAATATATATATATATATATTATGAAATAAATATTTTTAGAAAACAAAAAATGATGTTATATGAAAAGACTGAGATAGATAGATAGATAGATAGATATGAAAAGACTGAGATAGATAGATAGATAGATAGATAGATAGATAGATAGATAGATAGATATGAAAAGACTGAGATTGATAGATATGAAATGACTGAAATAGATAGATAGATAGATAGATAGATAGATAGATAGATATGAAAAGACTGAGATAGATATGAAAAGACTGAGATAGATAGATAGATAGATAGATAGATAGATAGATAGATAGATAGATAGATATGACAAGACTGAGATAGATAGATATGAAATGACTGAAATAGATAGATAGATATGAAAAGACTGAAATAGATAGATAGATAGATATGAAATGACTGAAATAGATAGATAGATATGAAATGACTGAAATAGATAAATAGATAGATATGAAAAAACTGAGATAGATAGATAGATAGATAGATAGATATGACAAGACTGAGATAGATAGATAGATAGATAGATAGATAGATATTAAAGACTGAAATAGATAGATAGACAGATATGAAAAGACTGCAAGAAGAAGAAGAAGAAGAAGAAGAAGAAGAAGAAGAAGAAGAATAAAAGATTAATAACAACAGAAAGAAAAAAAGAAAGAAGAATGGAACAAAAAGAGAAAAGAAAGAAGAAGAATGGAACAAAAAGAAAAAGAAGAGAGAAAGAAAGATAGATTGAAAAAGAAAGAAGAAAGAAGAAAGAAAGAAAGAAAGAAAAAAGAAAGAAAAGAAAGAAAAAAAAAAAAAGAAAGAAAAAGAAAGAAAAGAAAGAAAGAAAGAAAGAAAGAAAGAGAGTGTGATAAAGATGAATTAAAAGACAAGAGAGTTGATGGGATTAGAATATAAAAGATGGCCGAAAGATGTCGGCAAAGAAGGCGGAAGAAGTTAAAATGTGAATTATGGGAAACTCTTAATTCAGCTTGGCGTTCACTGAAGAGTTTTAAGAGACCCAACGTTTCAATTAGCAGATCTTTTGTTTTATATTGAACGAGGCCGAGTTGGGTGGGGCGGGTCGGGTCGGGGGTTGGGGGGTTGAATTGATGGCATGGGAGAGGGGGGGATGGTCGTGCCTAGGTTGCCAGTAATTCCCCTAACGAACAACAAAGATTGGCTAATTGAAAAGTTGCGAATGTCACACCGGGATTAATAGGCCCGGGTCCCAATGTTAAGATGCGTCGAGTCGGTGTCGGAGTCAATATTTTATAGAGATCGCTTTTAATACAATTAGGGGAAAACAAATATGGCCGAATTCGAGTAATGGATTAAAACTGAAACAAAAGAAAGATGGCGGAGTTCCTGTGGCGCAGTGGCTAACGTGCTGGACAGCGATATCGAGGTAAGCGAGTTCGAACTCCAGTCGTGCTATTACGCTCACTTTAAGGACTAATGCCCCTGGGGAAGGTATGCAAACCCTCATTCTCCAGCTATGAGTTAAATAGTACCACTACTGCTTTTATACAAGGGTGTTTTTTGCATTAAATAACCCGCAAAGGTTTATATGCTATTAAAGAAAGTAACTAAACTTAACAGGCAGAATAGGACTACAGGATGAACCCCCTCCACACACACACCAAACTTTCGATGGTCTCATTTTTTCATTTTCTACAATGATGTTTTTGGCATTAAATAACCCGCAAAGGTTGATATGCCATTAAAGAAAGTAACTAAACCTAACAGATGGAATAGGACTACAGCAGGGGTTCCCGATCGGGAGTGCTCGCTCCCCCTGGCGGTGCGAATATCATTCCAGTGGGTTGCGAGAAGCGTCCGTTCAAAATTTAGATTAATTTTTTTCTTTTTGTAATTAATATTATTTATTTTCATTTCTATATTTCAGATTATTATTATTACCTTTCATCATGTCGAAGAACATATTACATATTAGATTAGATTTAGAGAGTGAAAAAAATATGATCCTTAGATAAAATTGTAGTATGGATTCACATTCTATGTTTTTGAACAAAAGTATAAATTGTAGGGTGCGAGGTCAGAGCAAAACTCTTTTAACTCTTAACATTCTGTTGACAATTTTTTTTAAGTCCAGAGCCCCATTCCTATTAGGATTTTAACCCTCTGCAGTCAGTGTATTCTTCTACCCCACCAGACAGGCTGACCATTGAGGAGGGAACTCACTATTCCAGGGGTTTCCGACCAGGGGTGTGAGCATCATTTCAGGCGGTGCGAGAAGCGTCAAATTTAGATTAAATTTTTGTTTTTTGTAATTAATATCACTTAAATTTTTGTTTCTTTATTTCAGATTATTATTATTATTATTTAGAGAGTGAAATTTATATGATCTTTTGATAAAACTGTAGTATGGATTCATATTCTATATTTTTGGACAAAAGTATAAATTGTAGGGGTGCGAGGTCAGAGCAAAACTCTTTTAAGGGTGCGGTAATAGGAAATGGTTGGGAACCACTGGATGCCCCCATACACACACCAAAAATAAAAAGGACCCTGACTTTCAATAGGTTTTATTTCATAATGTTCTACAAAAATCGAATGAAACTTTTGACGATCACTAATTTATTGTTTTTAAAACATCATATAAAAACATAATAGTCTTACGACTTTTCTTCTTTATCTCTTAATATCCTATACCGTCTCATCTGTAGGAAGCGCGTGGTGTAATGGTTAAAGTCATGGGAAATGGACTCGTCGCCCCGAGTTCAAATCCCGGATGTGGTAATTGCATTTCACTTAGCGCTAATACCCTTGGGAAAGGCATGAATCCTACTCTCCCTCCCGTTATGGATAAATAGTAGGACAGACTGGGCACTTTAACCTTGGTTAGGCAACCGGTCTAGGAGAAGGAAATTTCTGAATTCAGACCTGTTGAACTCCGCTTAAAAAATTGACCTTGTGTCACATCCTGCTCGTGCGAAGGGGTTGGTAAATATATACTGTCTCATTCCATCCGACCGGAAGTCTCATTCATTTTCCTAATCCATTCCAAATGATAGCCTTTGTTTAAATGTAATTTTAAACATATTTAGAAGTCTTTAATTCAAGGGAAATAACTCAGGTAACTTTAAATAAAAAGCCATTTTTAGCCATTTATTTTATATATCCTTATAGGAATGCTCTGGACTTAGAAAAATTTCACCAATATGTTAAAAGTTATTCTACGGCTTATGTTCGAGAAGACCTCGATATATTTCTGTGCATTTCTTGAGGCGCAGCACAAAATTGTCTTTGACACCCTTACAAACCGACCGAGGAATTGCTCTGATCTCCTCCCTGATGACTTCTTGAGTTCCGTGCTGGTAATGGGTCTCCCCGCGTACACTCTGTCTTTCAGGTATCCCCAGATCTAAAAAAAAATCTGATGAGCTAAGGTCTGGGCTGAGAGGTGCCCACTCAAAATCAGTCTTGACTGTGATCCTATCGTAAGCCACGGGCAGCGGCTCTCACAGGTGTTACTTTTTTACGCTGAAAATAACACTACGTGAACACCCTTGCCAACTTTTGTTGGGAGATTGTTTTAAAATAGAATCAATTCTGATGTTAATAGATAGTGAACTTTAAAATACAGGTAAAAAAAAATACCAAGAAAATATGGTACAGTGGGAAAATTTGTTTTCCCCCACGGCTGTACCAACTTTTCTTGGTATTTTTACCTGTATGATGGGATATTTCAAAGTTCATTATGTAGTCTCCTTAGAACTCATTCTATACTAATAAAGTCCTATTATTATTCTAATTTGAGTGCAAGAAAGTGACACGTGCGAGGATCGCTGCCAGCGGTAAGGGTAGGATCGCAGTGGCTGGAGGGCCATTTTTGAGAGGCTCAAAGTAGGCAAAGAGTTTGTTGTATTGTTTCATCAAAGAAACAAGCAAAAACAGTACAAGTAATAAGCAAAGAAGTTTGAACCGTAACAAAATTGTCCTTTATATGTATCAAATGAACAAGTTACAAAGATGCAGTTTGGTTCATGAATTTTCCTTTTGACAAAGTTTTATTAGTGTTAAGACTTACTTGTATCTCAGTTCACCCGGTTCGAGGATGATTGGTATTCGTGACTGGCCCCTTTGCTGGTCACTGCCTTTCTGCTTCATCTGCTGCTATATCCCTTCTCTCCCCTCCTTCTAAGAATGTCAGTTACTTCGCGTGAGTTTTGAAGTTTGGTGTCAGTCAGTCTGGTTTTGTCTATTTGCACATAAACTTTAACAATTAAATTCTGTCGTATATTGGCTGGAGGTCATTTTTCTGTGAAATGTAACATCAAAGAAACAAGAAAAACTGTACAAGTAATGAACAACGAAGTTTTGAGTCGCAACAAAAATCGTCCTTTATATGTGTATTATATATTGTATCAAATGAACAAGTTACAAAGATGTAGTTTGATTAATGAATTTTCATTTTTACAAAGTCTTATTAGTGTTAAAGCTTATATGTATTTCAGTTCACCCGGTTCGAGGAGGATCGTATTCGTGACTGTTCCTTTCGCTGGCCACTGCCTTTCTGTCCTCTGCTACTAGAAAAAAATCCTTTCCTTCCCTCACTCTCAGAATGTCCGTTAGTTGGAGGCGGGAGTTTTGAATTTTGGCGTCGGTCAGTCTGGCTTTGTCTATTTTTAGAATGCGATCCTTTTATCTTTATTCCCCAAACCTTCCATAAAAAGAATCTACAGCTTATGAACCATTACAAATTAAAAATAAATACGCCCCATTGCCAGTAATCGAAAGGTAAATTAATCAATAACTTCTTCAATTTTTAAATTATATTGAATTCGGAAGAATCGTTAATAAAAAAAATCGAACCTTGGAAGCCTAAAAGTGTAGGGGTGCGTATGTAGGTGGGGTGGGTGTTGTTTCTCTCCTCAGGATGTGTGTGTGGGAGTTCAGGGGTCAAGTGCTTTTCTATAGAAAATGCATTGAGCCATATGAGACGATTGGAGCCTTAAAATTTTCCTTTTCTTCTCTACCTCCCACTCACTCTTTATTTCCTACTCTCTCATTCCCCCCTCCACTATCCCCCTCTCACAACCCCCTATCTCCCTCTCTGGGACTTCAACTATATAAGATTGATGTTTCTCTCCTCTGGTTGTGGGGGAAGGGGAGGTCACGTGCCACTTGCTTTTGCTATAGAAAAGTTGGGTTGCGTATTGAGCCACATGTTTCTGTGAGACGATTGAAGCCTAATTGTTCCTTTCTTCCTTTTTTTCTCTTCCTCCACCTCTCTTTCCCCTCTCTCTCTCTCTCTCTCTCTCTCTCTCTCTCTCTCTCTCTCTCTCTCATCTAAGTACTTATCTCGCCTTACCTTGGATAATGGCGGACTGTTTTCTCTATAGAAACGTTAGTGTTGCGTTTGAACCATATTTTTCTGTGAGACGACTGAAGCCTCTGTTCTTTCTTTCTGTCATCTCTCTCTCTCTCTTCTCCTCTCTCTCTCTCTCTTTCTCTCTCTCTCTCTCTCTCTAATCTAAGTACTTTATCTCGCCTTACCTTGGATAATGACGGACTGTTTTTCTCTATAGAAACGTTGGTGTTGCGTATTCAGCCATATTTTTCTGTGAGACGACTGGAGCCTGTGTTCTTTCCTTCTTTCATCTCTCTCTCTCTCTCTCTCTCTCTCTCTCTCTCTCTCTCTCTCTCTCTCTCTGTGAAACTATTGTATCTTCATGATTGTCTTTCATTTCCTTTCTTTCTCTTACTCCTCCTTCTCTGTCTCCCTCACCCTCTCTCTCTCTCTCTCTCTCTCTCTCTCTCTCTCTCAACTACACAACTTGGACCACCTCACCTTAGAGAATGGGGAATTTTACGAGTCACGTGAATTTTCTATTGAAACGTTAATGTGCGTATTAAGCAATATGTATGTGTGAAACTATTGGATCTTTACGATTGTCTTTCATTTCCTTTTCTCTCCCTCTCTCTCCACCCCCTTCTCTGTCTCCCTCTCCCTTCTCTGTCTCCCCCCCTCCTCCCCTCCCTCTCTCTCTCTCTCTCTTCTCTCTCTCTCTCTCTCTCTCTCTCTCTCATCTAAACTCCTTAGATCGCTTACGCTGGAGGATTCAAAATATCTCTCAAACAGATCTTCAAGAACCAGTCGCATTTGTTGGTCTTCGTCCTAAATGAAGTCAAAATTGAATAAAGTTCTAATTCTATTTCTACAGAAACTGAAATAAAAATCTATAGGCGACAACCAAATTAAGAAGGAAGACGATTTTTAAATATCTTGACTGTTGGATCATGAACTCTAGAAAAGTTTTAAAAACAGCCAGAGGGTCCAGAGGTATGGTCAGCGTGCAAAGAGATAGACCAAATCTGGAATTCCAATCTACCTTGCAATATCTTATAACTGTCTGTAACCAAAACTACATCACCCCTGATGTCCCAATTTCACTTTAAAAATCCATATATATATCTATGTAAAATGAAAATGGAAGTGAATCCGACGGTGTGTTGAAAAGAGAAATAAACTCCCAATTTGGTTGAGTTCTCTAAATAGGGATTTAATTGTAAAATTCACCGTTCTGGCGTGTAGCTAACCCTCGCTTTGTTTACAAAGTTCGAGGACTCTAGTGAATTCATTTCCGCTTAGAAATGTATCAATTAAATATTCTCCTATATTTGACAGCTGTACTGGTCGCATGGGTAGGAGACTTGACGAACGAAAATTCATTCAGGTCTCAAACCCGGCCAGGGTTAGCTGTTAAAGTGTAGCCACACTGATGAGAGGTAAATCTCGAAACACGTGTCTGTGGATAACTTATTTATCATAATATATATATATATGAGGATAGGAGTAAATCCGACAGAATGTAGTAAAGATTAGAGGGAGATATATGGTCGAAGGAACAAAACTCAGACACATATATGTAGGAGATATATTTCGCCGTGCATTGAAATCGGTCTCATCAGTCGTTTATTTGATCATTAAAGCATCATACATGAGTTTTATAGATTGGAAAGTGGACGGGAGAGGGGTGGATTTGGAGATGAAGTCAGGTGGATGGGATAGCGTTTGTGAGGAATTTGATTGGTCAGAAGGAAAACTTTGGTGGCTGGGGAGGGAGAGAAGATCAAAAGTAAGGGGAGAGAGTTAGAAAGGATATGCAGAGTAAGGTGGTTAAGTACAGAGGGAGAGAAACAAGATAGGGGAGAAAATAGATCAACATTCTTGGAGAGAAATTTGATCCATTGATAGTTTCGCTTAGTAGCTCATCAGGGCAAAAAATCTGGAATCAGATTCTTGCCCTGATGAGCTACTAGCGAAAACCATTAGTAAGTATATCTGAGCCCATTAGATTTGACTTTATTATTTGCTCTACTTAGGTATTGAGCACTTTTTATATTTTGGCTTTAAATAACCCTAGCGGTTTATATATATATATATATATATAGTGTGTGTGTGTGGGATTGTCACTGTTTCAGCTTTTACTGGAACGGTGTGTCAAACGCAGTATTATTGGAAGAGTGCTCAATATTTAAAAATAGAGTTTATATAATATTATAAAACAAACGTCACCTGAAGATTGTTTGCACTTACGCATGCATGAAACGAAACGGGGTTGTGACTTCCTTGTGACTGTTCATTCAAATACATTTAGATATGTTAATTAGCTTTATATATTTATTTTATTATATATTATATATATATAATATACTATATATAATATATATATAAATTGTTATTTCGGTTGGTACGACTCTCTTGGTCTTACTTTTTCATTTTTACACCAGGTGGAAGTTGTAGTATATTTTTACTATCAAACTATTTGCCGGTTTTTTTTTTTCTTACGCAAGTGTTTACCAATTAAGTTTAGTATTTTATACGTACATTATAATATAATATATATATATATATATATAATTATATATATATATATATATATATATTATATATGGTGGACTCCCTATCGTGAACGATAGATGAGTGGTCAGCAATGACGTGATTTGTTTCCTCCAATGTTTGTTGCATGCTGTCAAGAGACATTTTGTGTTTCATCTCTCTTTTTNGGGGGACATTGTGCACTTCAATAAAGAAAAGAAGAAAGGGGGGGGGGGACATTGCACTTCAATAAAAAGAAAAGAAAAAAAGAGAGGGAGGGACATTGCACTTCAATAAATAGAAAAAGAAGAAAGGGGGGGGGACATTGCACTTCAATAAAAGAAAAGAAAAAGGAGGGGGGACATTGCACTTCAATAAAAGAAAGAAAAAAAAAAGGGGGACATTGCCTTCAATAAAAGAAAAGAAAAAAGGAGGGCGGGGACATTGCACTTCAATAAAAGAAAAAGAAAAAAGGAAGGGGGGGGAAACATTGCACTTCAATAAAGAAAAGAAAAGGGGGGGACATTGCACTCTCAATAAAAGAAAAAAAGGGGGGGACATTGCACTTCAATAAAGAAAAGAAAAAAGGGGGGGGGACATTGCACTTCAATAAAAAAATAAAAGGGGGGGACATTGCACTTCAATAAAAGAAAAGAAAAAGGGGGGACATTGCACTTCAATAAAAGAAAAGAAAAAAGGAGGGGGGACATTGCACTCAATAAAAGAAAAGAAAAAAGGAGGGGGACATTGCACTTCAATAAAAGAAAAAAAAAAGAGGGGGGGACATTGCACTTCAATAAAGAAAAGAAAAAAAAAAGGAGGGGGACATTGCACTTCAATAAAAGAAAAGAAAAAAGGAGGGGGGACATTGCACTTCAATAAAAGAAAAGAAAAAGGAGGGGGGACATTGCGCTTCAATAAAAAAAAAGAAGAAAGGGGGGACATTGCACTTCAATAAAAGAAAAAAGAAAAAGGGGGACATTGCACTTCAATAAAAGAAAAGAAAAAAGGAGGGGGGACATTGCACTTCAATAAAAAGAAAAGAAGAAAGGGGGGGGGACATTGCACTTCATAAAAGAAAAAAAAAAAAGGAGGGACATTGCACTTCAATAAAAAAGAAAAGAAGAGAAGGGGGGACATTGCACTTCAATAAAAGAAAAGAAAAAGGGGGGACTTTTCCCTGAAGAAAAACACAACTAATCAGTTTTAAAATGCTGCGTCTTCCTTGTCATCATTTACTAAGTTGAGCTTAGTTTGGTTGTTTTACGGCATATCAACATCGGTGGGTCATTTAAAGCCGTATTAATTGCAGTATTCTTTTTTTGTATGCATTGTTCTGTTTCATTGGTATTCATCTTGTCGTATTGGTGTCAAGTGGATAGATGAAGGATAGAGTATTCAGCACTCAGTGAAATATAGAAATTCCTCTCTTTTAGATCAATGATGGATTATTCAATGAGCTTTGTTTGTTTGGTTGTTTTAGCATATCAACATCGTGGTCATTTAAGCCGAAAAGTTTTTAATAAAATTATTCTTAATGGTACTCAATTTTTTTATAAACACATTCTTCTATTTAACCCATAGATGAACCCTAACAGGTACTACCCCTCCAGACCAGAGTGGACCAGGGAGCAATGGTGATGAAGGGGTGCTCCACATTCCCCAGACCTCCAGAACTGAAACCTCACCATCAGTTAGAGTTTAACGTCATTCCCAGGATATGTAGACCCGCAGCCACTGCCTTCTAGCACATATATGATAAAAAGGGTTGGGACGATAGAGTGCTAGGGTTTGACATGGCCAGCCAATTGATCGGAGGAAGCCTCTCGGACCGCTCGTCTAGCCTAAGTAAAGGTCTAAGTGGATTGTTACATGTCATCCACCAGGATTTCATCTTTAAGCATCACGGGTCTCCACCCACGGCCAACAGATGGTCTCATTTGGTAAGGGGGTTTCTTGTTGCTCTGCAGAGGTGCAGTCGGTGTATTCTAAAGCCCCAGCCGACAAGGCTGTAAGTTGAGCTTAGTTTCGCACAAGGCCAGGAATATGGAGCTCTGCTTGCTTGCTTGATTGATTGATTGATTGGTTGATTTTAACAGTATTCCAACCCGTCTAGGTTGGTTGGTTGGTTGGTTGTTTTTTACATGTCAACCCTTGTTGGGTTATTTTATACCGAAGACGTTTTTGCTTTATTCATTCTTGATGGGTATTCAAAAAAATTATTTAAACTCAATTTTTGCTTAAATACATTTTTTAAAAACTCATTTCCTATTCAATCCTAATAGGTGCTAAGAGTAATGGCAGTGAAAAGGTACTCCACACTCCCCAGAGCTCCAGAATTGGAACTTCACCATTAGATACAGATAAACGTCAGATCCAGCAAACTAAGATCCTCAGCCACCAACTTACAGCACATATATGATTAAAAGGGTTGGGAATTTGCCCTGGGGACTATAGGGTTGGGACAATCATATTAGTGCTACGGCTTGACGTGACCAGCTGATTGATCAAAGAGGGGCTCTACGACCATCCCTTGTCTAACGCTTGTAGGATAGAGGATAGACTCCCTCGCTGTCCAGTTGATGCCGACAATAGGCCACTCCACCAACATCTATATCTATCTATACATATATAAAGGGTAGTTTTGTGTATATGTATGTCCGGAGGAAATGTTGAAAAGAAAACAATTAACAACAAAGTTTAATATATATACACATTAAATATCACCAGAGCTTGGTTTTTAAACAAAAGTAATGAAGATTTTATTTATATTCGTGAAGATAATTTTAAAAAATTAAATTTAGATGATAAGAGACTAGTTTTTTGTTTTATTTAATATTTTAAATAGTAGACTTTGATTTTTCTTTTCAGAGTGACTGGATCAACGCAAGGTCTTTTTTTACATAGGGATTTTAATGGGGCATACTACCAGGATCCAACTCGCGATTCAATAATAATGGATCTGCGGGACTAACCTTTTTTGCATCCCCTTGTTGTATACCCTTCTCATTACTTACTTCTTTCTTCTTCTTCTGTTCATCTTCTATCTTGGGTTCTTCTTCTTGGGACTTCGTCTTGGTGATCGGTCGGACTTGGCTCATTTCTTCTTCCAATCAGTCCTGTTACCAAGACACCCATTAATCACAAGACCATCTTATTTTTCTTAAGCTTTTATTTCCTTAACTAAACATTTCATGTAACTAAATATCTGACTAACATAGCGCGTATGCAGAGTGAGTTCCAGTTAAGGCAGGACATCCTCTTTGCCTGACGTCTAAATGAAAAACTGAGGACCTAACCAGGTCCCACGTAACTTCACATATTTCGCGGGCTTTCTGTACTATTCCATGGAAAGTCCCGCCCGTGGTATGAAAAGGGCCATCCCTTTAGAAATACAGGGGATTGACAATAATCTTACGCAACCGCATAGATTATGTAACACCCTCTACCCAGGCGTCGCCGGATAGCCGCTTCTAGTTTATTAATAATTCATTTCAGCATTAAATATTCTATCACATTTATCCGGAAAACTCCTGGGCTACAATATTAAGCTTACGTTTTGTTACGGACTCGTTACGAATAATTTGCTAAATTCACACCACTCTTCTGACTCATTTCAATCAGGAAGCAGGTGACTGCAAAATGTTTTCAGGAAATTAACGGAAGCGTCGATGCGTGCGGGAAGTAACGCACCTTCAACGTTCCTCATTAAACACCCTATTTCGTCTGGATTTTGCTTTCCAGTAGAGTCCCCGTGGCCAAGTGGATAATGTGCTGGACTGCGACATCGGAGTAAGCGAGTTCGAACTCTAGTCGGGCTATTACGTTCAATTTCGGACTAATATCCTTAGAAAAGTGAGTCAATTGTTGATGTCCCAACTCGTAGTAAGCGAGTTCGAACTCTAGTCGGGCTTTTTCGTACTAATAATCAGCGTCATCGTAGAATTTTTTGTTTTGTTTTACGGCATATCAACCTCAGTGGGTCATTTAATGCCGACAAAGTTTTGAAATAAATCAATTCTTAATGGATAATAAAAAAATTTTATAAATACATTTTTCTATTTAACCCATAGATGGGACCCTAACAGGTACTACCACTCCGGGTCAGAGTGGACCAGGGAGCAATGGTGATGAAGGGGTGCTCCACATTACCGAAACCTCCAAAACTGGAACCTCACCATCAGATAGAGTTTAACGTCATTCCCAGGACATGTAGACCCGCAGCCACCGCCTTCTAGCATCCATATGATAAAAAGGGGTTGGGGCTTGCCATAAGGGTAATAGGGTTGGGAAAATCATATAGGTGCTAGGGCTTGACGTGACCAGCCGATTAATTGGAGGGGGCCTCTCCGACCGCCCGTCTAGCCCAAGATAGGGCCAAAGTGGAGTATTGCATGTCATGAACTGCTCATCCACCTGGGCTCTATGCTTAAGCATCACGGGTCGCCACCCACGGCCAACAGGTGGCCCCATTGGGTGAGTCTTACCCCTCTGCAGAGGTGCAGTCGGTGTATTCTATGCCCCAGCCGACAGGCGGGACATCGTAGAGTTCGAACCCACTTATGGATTGAATAGTGCTACTACTGTTCTTCTACAATAATGGCTTTGGTATTAAATAACCCGTGAAGTTTGAGCAGCAAAAAACCGCACCGCAGTGCTTATCACTGTTAGACTCGATTTCGATTCGATTTCAACTCGAACTTTATACACTGTAAATACATACGTGCACCCTTGTATCAAATCTATGCTACAGTGAGATCTTTTTAGGGCGCCTCCCATGGTTAAATGCTTAGCGAGCTAATCTAGCAGACAGTTGTTAATGAGTTCAATTCTCACTGGGTGCCCCATACTTCAAGAAAATTGTCGCAGCGAAGCACAGGTACTACAACTAGTATTTACTAATAGTTAAAACGGTTCGTTTGAAAAATGTTTTTTAAAGATGAACGCAGAGAACCTGCGTAAATCGGTTTTAAAAAGAAACGTTAATGAGTTCAATTCTCACTGGCTGTCCATACTTCAGCAAAATTGTCGCAGCGAAACACGGGTACAACAGCTAGTATTGCTAATATTTAAAACGGTTCGTTTGGAAAGAAAGAAAAACATTTTACAGATGAATGCAGAGAAACTGCGTAAATCGATTTTTAAACATTGTTAATGAGTTTAATTCTCACTGGGTGCCCCATACTTCAGGAAAATTGTCGCAGCGAAACACGGGTACAACAGCTAGTATTTGCTAATATTTAAAACGGTTCGTTTGGGAAAGAAAAAAACATTTTACAGATGAACGTAGAGAAACTGCGTAAATCGATTTTTAAAAACATTGTTAATGAGTTTAATTCTCACTGGGTGCACCATACTTCAGGAAAATTGTCGCACCGAAACACGAGTATAGCAGCTAGTTTTGCTAATATTTAAAACGGTTCGTTTGGGAAAGAAAAAAAACATTTTACAGATGAACGTAGAGAAACTGCGTAAATCGATTTTTTAAAAACATTGTTAATGAGTTTAATTCTCACTAGGTGCCCCATACTTCAGGAAAATGTCGCAGCGAAACACGGTACAACAGCTAGTATTTGCTAATATTTAAAACGGTTCGTTTGGGAAAGAAAAACAACATTTTTACAGATGAACGCAGAGAAACCGCGTAAATCGATTTCTAAAATGACGTCATTAAAAAAGAATTAAAAAAAACACACAACCTGTTCCTTTAACGAATAATTTTATAGAAGTAATAAAAACTGATGAGTTAAATTAACGAGATTTATATTCTATAATCATTATTGATTTTCGTTAAACAAAAAAAAAATCAGTCCTTAAGTGCCAATTATTGATTTAATTTATTTTTTTATTTTTAATTATTTTTTTAATTATTTTATTTTATTTATTTTATTTTTTTTGTTATTTCCTCTTGTTGTTTCTTGATTTCGTTTTTCGACCTTCATTACCGACTTTTCATTTTCACCTTTCTTTCTTTCTTCTTTCTTCCTTTCTTTTTCTGTGTTAATGCAGAATAGCGCGCAAGAGATAAATCGCAAGGTTTCTGGTTTGATACCGATCCCCGCCAACTCAGCGCATGAGTAGCACAGACTAGAGTTCGTATATTGTCTCTAAAGTGACAAATGTTTTGGATTTCAATCTTCGTAGGTTAAAAAGGTTGCTGTCTAATCGATTGGATATGCGGACACTATCTGATGATACAGCTTTTGTCAGCTCTTCCTCAGATGGACTACACCGAACCACATAGACAGTATGCTATTCATTTAACTTAATGTCCTCTTTTCTTTTTTCTTTTCTTCCTCTCTTTTCTTCCATTTCATCTTCCATTGTACGTTCTGTCTTCTTCAATTTTCTTTTCCTCTTATTTCTCTTCTAATCATATCCCTTTTTTTTTTTTCAATAACTTTTCTGTCCGCTTTTCCTCCAAGAAAACAGAACGAGTCTCAAGGCAACAATGCGAAAATGAAAACAAAAAAAATCTTTTTGATTTTTCTAAATGCATAAAACCAACAAAAATAATTCACCCTGTCGGCAATATGCTGACTGTATTCTCTGCAGAAGGGTGAGACACGTCCAACAAACGAAGGCCCTGACGAAGGACTGTCAAACAAACCAAAACACTGCAGCGTCGGCTTATTAAACATCACTCATGAATGAAACTTTTTTTTCATTATTTATAAAATTACATACTGTCGAATTTACTTCCATACTATATATATATATATATATATATATATATATTTAATTTGTTGAGTTTTTAAAGATAGATGTTTATTATAGACAGCTACCTAGGTTTCTTGCTAGGTCGCAATCATCAGGTTATTAAATTAGATACCATGGTGTTTATTGAAGATCTTTTCTTAATGTCACATTCCGGACCGCAAATAACGTCGGTTGCTTTCGCAGACGCTAGTGCGCTTCGGATTTATTAAAAATTCAATTTTTTCAAAAATTGCTTTTTAAAATTTTCTAACAAGAAACCTGGGTAGCTCTCTATAATAAACATTTATCTTTAAAAACTCAACAAATTAAATAAATATTAGCTCTCACAATTTGTGATTGAGCACTGTATTTTCTTTGTTTCATCACAAAAAAAAATTGTTTATATATATATATATATATATATATATATATATATATATGCCCGTGCCCCCACTCTAACTACCGAAATATTCTAACGGAAAATACACACATTCTGCACAGAGAAAAAAAAAAAAAACTCCAAATACTAGAAACTCTATGCATAAAACAATACAAACCATCCTTAAACAAAATTAATTTCCAATGCAGTACACACATTTTAAAATGCCTATAAAACCTTTCTCATCTATTCTTCTCTGGAACACATCACCCCTGATGATGGCACTTCAAAGTGCCGAAAGTACTCGGGACCTGATATATATATATATAGTATTACAGTGTGTAAGGAAATAACCTACTCGAGTTTCCCCATAAGGATCTTCAGGGTTAATTTCCACTGAATTTATCGATATTGAATCAATTTTACAAGTTAATTGCGGAAGTAAATTATATTATCTTCTATAAATTATTTTATTATTTATATCTTAACTAGTATTTTCTTTTATACATCATTATACTCTAATGTTTAAATTTAAAATCTTTTATTTTACTTGTCTATTTAATTTTAATATACTATTCTGTTTTTTCTGTCATGTCACCTTTTTGTCTGTCTAGACACCCTAGAAATCAACTTTGAGATGTATCTCTTTTTTTCATCACTTCCTGTTTCTATGGTTACACTCCCACACTGTTAAAAATATATATAATTTTTTTTATTATTTCTTGTTTTTGTTTGAATTTTATATATATTCAGCTCTTTGGGTTTTTTGTGATATGCTTGTCCATAAGTGAATTGAGACCCATCTGATGAGGCGAAAATTGGGAGCCGGTTTAAATCAACTTAGATTTATATGGGCCCCAATTTTCGTCGAAATAAATTTATTATGGGATTCCTGTATTGAGTTCTTCCTTTATTATGATATATATATTATTATATATATATAATATATATATATATATATATATATATATATATATACACCAACTCCTCTGCACGAGTAGGATGTGACGCAAAGTCAATTTTTTAAGTGGAGTTTAACAGTTTGAATTCAGAGTTTTTCTTTCCCAGACTGGTTGCCTACTATTACCTATAACTAGAAAGATAATAGTGACATTCATACCTTTCCCACATTATTAGAGCTATCTGAAATGCAAACAGCCTCGTCCAGAATTTGAACTCGTCCTCGATAACTATACGATGGGCCTCTGATATATATATATATATATATATATATATATATATATATATATATAATATCTCCAATCGTTTAGACTAAGATATAATAACTACAAATCCACAATAAAACTCAAATCACCCATAGTACGATAGCACTTCACTTTAACACCCCACCACACAACCTTACACACCTCAAATGTATTTTAATAGACCACGCATTTCCAACAACGCAATCTGAAAAACAAGCAGAAACCAAATGGATTTAAAGCTACGAACTCACGTGAGGGGACTGAAGCGCTGATATCGGAATACTCCGTTATTATAAATATTTTACAGACGCTGCCCTGTCAATAACACAAAGACAAAGGATCCGTTGAACAGGGCGATATTATTTGAAAAAGGGAATCTAACGACCCGAAAATTTATGATAACAAATAATAAAAATAAGTGAATCCAGTACTCCATAACATCGAGTTCCTTCATTTATTTTTAAATGCTTCATTAATAACGCCAACTTCAACATAAAAAAACATAAATAATATATATATATATATATATATATATATATTAATATATGCGTGTGTGTGTGTGGGGTTGTGGTGTGTGTGTGATCAATTTCTTTCCTCTCTTTTTCTTTTTCTTTCTTTTTCTTTCTTTTTTTTTTTTTCCTTCCGGTTTTTTTTCCCTTTTTCTTTTCTCCTTTTTTTCTTTCCTTCCTTTCTTTCTTTCTTTCTTCTTTCTTCTTCTTTCCTACCTTTCTTTCTTTCTTTCCTTCTTCTCCTTCTTCCTTTTCTTTCTTTCTTTCTTCCTTCCTTTCTTTCCTTCTTTCTTCTTTCTTCTTTTTTCTTTCTTCCTTTTTCTTTCTTTCTTTCTTTTTCTTCTCTTTTTTCTTCTTTCTTTCTTTCTTTCTCCTCTCCTCTGTTTTTATTTTCTTCTTCTCTTCTTCCCTTTTCTTTTTTCTTTTCCCTCTCGTTTTCTTTCTTTTTTCTTTCTTTCTTTCTTTTTTCTTTCTTTTTTCTTTTCCTTCCTTTCTTTCTTTCTTTCTTCTTCCCTTCCTTCCTCGCTTTCCCTCCTTCCTTTCTTTCTTTCTTTTCTTCTTTTCCTTTCTTTCTTTCCTCCCTTTTTTTATTTTCCCCTTCTCTTTCTCCTCCTTTCTTTATTTCTTTCACCTCTCGCTTTTTGTCTTTCTTTTCCCTCCTTTCTTCTTTCTTTCTTTCTTTCTTCTTCTTCTCTTCCTTTCTTTCTTTTTTCTTTCTTTCTCCTCCCCTGTTTTTATTTCCCTTTCCCTTTCCCCTTCATTTTCTTTGCAATTAAACCCTGTTTATTATTGACTGACGATAAAGCGGTTTCATGTCGCCCGATAAAAATGGCGTCAAAAAATCAATTGTCCTATCTGATTGCTATCGTCCCAGCTCGTCCATAAACCACTAAAATGGCCGACCAATGATTTTTTTTGTCTTTATGAGATTTTAGGAGATGAAAATGGTGTGAGGGGACAGGTAAAACGATGGGGGTGGAGTGGAAACGCAAGGCAGGGCTGAAAGATAAATGGCTGCGTTGTTCACTTGCTGTAAGCAAACCCACGCCGTCATGTGCAAATTGTAGTCAAAGAACCAATATAAACACCACACACACATATATATATATATATATATATATATATATATCCATAACAGAAAAATTACAGAAACACGCACAACCTATGTATATATATATATATGATATATGTGTATATATATATATATATATGTATATCAATATATGTATTGATCAAAGCCTGAAGAAGATAGCAGAATATCTGAAACACGTGTTTGCGTATGTGAAATAAAAGAATAAAACATTTTTTCTGAAACAACATACATTTGCGGACCTTCTTTCTTTTTTATAAAATATATATATATATATATAATATAATAGGGGTCGGTTAGCTCAGTCGGTAGAGCGTTGGCTAGAAACACAACGGTCCTCGCCAACTCAGCGTATGAGTAGCACAGGGATCTGTGGCGGTAAAGTTAGGAGCTGACGGTAGGTGTGGCGCTCCACCTCGAGATAAAATCTCTTTTTTCAGAAGATCACTGGAACTGAAGTCGTGTCGTCTTGTTATGGCATTTCTAGAAATGGCAATAACAAGATTAAATAAAGAAATGCATAACAAGACAAAGACTTCAGTTCCAGTGCTCTTCTGAAAAAGATTTTATCTCGAAATATCAAGAATAAATACAGGTTAACAAACAACACATTGTTACCTTATTATTTTCATTTACACTGCATTGTGATAGCCTTCAAAATCAACCTCACAAACCAATATATATATATATATATATATATATATAATATATATATATTGGTTTGTTGGTTGGTTTGAAGGCTGTCACAATGCGAGTGTAAAGAAAAAAGGAGGTAACTATGATATTTTTGTTAACCTGTCATTTTATTCTTTTAATATTTCGGGATGATAAAATCCCATCATCAGAAGAATACTGGAAATTTCTTTCGAATTAGCAGCCACTAAGACAACTTCAGTCCAGTATTCTTCTGATGATGGATTTTCATTCCCGAATATTTAAAAGAACATCATAGTTACTCCTTTTTTCTTACACACGCATTGTTGAACAGCCTTCAAAACCAAACAACAAACCAATTAAACACAATGCTTTAAGCAAATTACAAAAACCCTTTATATATATATATATATATATATATATATATATATATATATTATATATATATATATATATATATATTATATATTTATATATATATATATATATTAAGGACTTTCAACGTGAAAAGTGTGACAGTTCGATTAATATGTCCTAGAAACGGCCGCGGCTTAGTCAAAACAAATCATAAAGTACACGCCCGATTTGATATTTATTGGCGGGAAACCAACCTTGGAAGGTCAGCTTTTACAATAATAAACAAAATTAGAAAGCAACGCTATTGTTTGTAAGGATTATATAGTATTATATATATAATATCTAGACATATATATATTAAATATATACAGATATACAATATATATATTTATATATGTGTTTGTTTATACATATAGAAACATATATCATACATACATACATACACACAACACACACATACACACACACACACACACACACACATATATATATATATATATATATATATATATATATATATATTAACACCTTATACACCAATCTACACACCTCAAATGCATTTTAATAGAACACGCATTTCCAACAACGCAATCTAGAAAACAATCAGAAACTAAATGGATTCTAAATTACAAACACACGTGAAGGATTGAACGCAGACATCGTAATTCTCCGTTATTATAAATATTTCACAGACGCTGCTGCTGTCGATAACAACAGAGACAAAAAAGCCGTTAAACAGGAACAACATTCATTTGATAAAGGGTATCTAACGAACCTGAAAATTTATGACAAAAAATAATAATAAAAAATTAAGTGAATCAATACTCCATAATATCGAGTTCATTCACTCTATATATTTTTAATGCTTCGTAATAACGCCCAACTTTTAAAAAACATTTAAATATATAATATATATATATATATATATATATATATATATAATATATATATTATAGATATTTAGACATCATCATCTCGTCATCACTATCATCGTCAAGGCATACCGACCTCACGGATTCACACGCGTCATCTGTCCCTACGACCATCGTTAGAGATGGCATCCACGGATACTTCAACCTTCTGCACCAAAGAAGTTGGCTGGCTGGTTGGCTGTGTTGGTTGGTTGGTTGGTTGGTCGGATTTTAGGGCATACGCAACCCTTGGGTTGTAAGGAAGAAAAGTTGTCACTGTTACATTTGATATATTTTATTCATTTGATTTAAATAAATAAATAGACAAACTTTTCTGGATTGAAATTATAAGATTCTTAAGCAATTTCATATGTAAATGTTATCAAAAACAAGGATTTTGGAGGGGCTTCATTGGCGCAAGTAGAATCTCACTTTCTGTGTTCAGTGCTTATCATACCAATACCCAACTTTCTCTGGTTGTGTCATTTTTATATTTAAAAAGTTGAAAATCGACCTGCCCTAATATATATGGTGTGCGCGTGTATGTGTGTGTATACAAAAATATTTGTAAATACGCATTAAGTTCTAAATACAGACACAAACATGGGAAGTGAAGGATTTGAATGAATCCGACAAAATGCGGTTGAGAATAGAGGAAATGTGGATATAACAACACAGACAGCTGAATTCAATTGATATTTCGCCTCATTATTGGATGAAGCTTCTTTAGAATTTATATTCAAAAAGTTCTGAAGAAGCTTCATCCAATAATGAGACGAAATATCAATTGAATTTAGCTGTCTGTGTTGTTATTCCACACTTTCCTCTAGAACAACAACATGAAACAACTAGCTAAACTGCCGGTATTTAGAGATCATCATCCATCATCATCATCGTCAAGGCATACCGACCTCACGGATTCACACGCACCATCTGTCCTATCGACCATCGTTCGAGATGGTATCCATGATACTTCAACTTTCTGCACAAAGAAGTTGGTTGGTGGCTGGTTGGTTGGTTGGTTGGTTGGTTGGTTGGTTGGATTTTAGGTCATATCAACCCTTGGGTTATTTTCATGTCGAAGACCTTTTTTTGTTTTTTTCGTTTTTGCCTGCATGCGCATTCATGTGTCCCCCCCTCACTCCCAATGATCAATACATTGTGTTTAGGAATTTGTGAAACCTGATTATCTGGTGTTGCTTATCTGCTGAATTCTTATTGCTTATGAGTGTCGTCAACTCAGCTAAATAATGGACCATTCCGTTTTCATCATAAGGGAAGAAGAGGGACATTCTACACCAGAAAAAAATAAGAAAGAAAAAAGAAGAAAAGAAGAAAGGGAGTAGGGGAGATAAAGAGGTGGTGAGCGCATGGAAAGATAGCGTTGGCCTGTTTCAATCGAACATAATGAAAAGATGAAAAGAAGGAAAGAAGAAAACAAGAGAGTAGGGAAAGATATAGAGATGGGTGAGCATGGAAGCAATAATGCCATCTGTTTCAAATCGAACATAATGAAAGATAGAAAAGAAGGAAAGAAAGAAAAAAGGAGTTAGAGAGAAAGTTAAATCAAGAATATTATACTTTTATATATATTGAAGTATTTAGCAACAGCTCTTAAGTAATATGTCAAATGTTTTATAATTCAATTATCATACTGTGGTATATCCCCAGGTCCTGCTAGCTAACAAGATCGGTTCCCTTCATGCTATTAGACGCGATAAACTTGATTGGCTGATTATGAAAGGTCACCTCTTAATGCGCCTTTGCGTCGTCCAATTTAGAGAGAAAGAAAAACAACCTTTTTTTTCTTTCTTTTCTTTCTTTCTTTTTCTTTCTTTTGTTTCTTTCTTTCTTTCTTTTTTTTCTATCTTTTTTTCTTCGTTCTTTTTCTTTCTTTTTTTCTTTCTTTCTTTTTTTGTTTTTTTTTTTTTTGTTTATTTTCATTCTTTCTTTCTTTCTTTTCTTTTCCACTCTTTTTTTTTTGTTTTCTTTCTTTTTTCTATCTTTTTTTCTTTCGTTCTTTTTTTTTCTTTCTTTCTTTCTTTTTTTTTCTTTTCTTTCTTTCTTTTTTTCATTTTTCTTTCTTTTTTCTTTTTCTTTTTTTCTTCTTTTCCTTTTCTTTCTCTTCATTCGACATTTGTTAATATCTTTTTGTTTTGGCACCTTCTTCTCTTTTCTTTTCTTTTCTTACTCCTTTCTTACTCTTTCTGTTTCTTTTTGTCGTTCTCTTTTTTCTATTTTGACCTTTGTTTCTTTTTTTCTTTTCTCTCTATTCTTCTTTTCTTTCTTTCTTTTCCTTTTTTTCTTTTCTTTATATTTTCTTTCTTTTATTTCTTTCTTCTTTGTCTTTTCTTTTCTTTCTTTCTTTTTTCTTCATTTTTTCTACTTTTTTCTTTCTTTCCTTTTCTTTCTTTTCTTATCTCTTTTTTTCTTTCTTTTCTTCGCATTGTTCTTTTTTCTTTTTTTTTTCTTTATTTCTTTCTTTTCGTTTTCTTTTTCTTTTTATTCTCTTTTCTCTTTCTTTTCTTCTTTTTTTTCAATTTTTTTCTTATTCTTTNTTAACCAGGGGTCGTGATATTCGAATCTCATCGGAGGCATGGTTCCTTAATCTTCTTTATTATTATGGTTTCAGAAACACCAAAGTGTTCTCTTGTCAATACGGTACCAAAATACTAAAACTTGTTTTAACGCTTGTGTCGGCTGAAGAGGCATAACACACCAATAAGTGTTTAATGGAACCGTTAATCGCTAGCCTCCGTGCTCAGTGGTATAGAGCACTGGTCTCGTAAACCAGGGGTCGTGAGTTCGAATCTCATCGGAGGCATGGTTCCTAATCTTCTTTTATTATATTGGCTTTCAGAAACACCAAGTGTTCTCTTGTCAATACGGGTACCAAAATACTAAAACTGTTTTAACGCTTGGTCGGCTGAAGAGGCATAACACATCAATAAGTGTTTAATGAACCGTAATCGCTAAGCCTCCGTAGCTCAGTGGTATAGAGCACTGTTCCGTAAACCAGGGTCGTGAGTTCGAATCTCATCGGAGGCATGGTTCCTTAATCTTCTTTTATTATTTATGGCTTTCAGAAACACCAAGTGTTCTCTCGTCAATACGGGTACCAAAATACTAAAACTGTTTTAACGTTGGTCGGCTGAAGAAGCATAACACATCAATAAGTGTTTAATGAACCGTACGCTAACCTCCGTAGCTCAGTGGTATAGAGCCCTGTGCTCGTAAACCAGGTGGTCGTGAGTTCGAATCTCATCGGAGGCATGGTTCCTTAATCTTCTTTTATTATTATGGCTTTCAGAAACACCAAGTGTTCTCTTGTCAATACGGGTACCAAAATACTAAAACTGTTTAATGCTTGGTCGGCTGAAGAGGCATAACACACCAATAAGTGTTTAATTGAACCGTACGCTAACCTCCGTAGCTCAGTGGTATAGAGCACTGTCTCGTAAACCAGGGGTCGTGAGTTCGAATCTCATCGGAGGCATGGTTCCTTAATCTTCTTTTATTATTATTGGCTTTCAGAAACACCAAGTGTTCTCTTGTCAATACGGGTACCAAATACTAAAATGTTTTAATGCTTGGTCGGCTGAAGAGCATAACACATCAATAAGTGTTTAATGGAACTGTATCGCTAGCCTCCGTAGCTCAGTGGTATAGAGACTGGTCTCGTAAACCAGGGGTCGTGAGTTCGAATCTCATCGGAGGCATGGTTCCTTAATCTTCTTTTATTTATTATGGCTTTCAGAAACACCAAGTGTTCTCTTGTCAATACGGGTACCAAAATACTAAAACTGTTTTATGCTTGGTCGGCTGAAGAGGCATAACACATCAATAAGTGTTTAATGGAACCGTAATCGCTAGCCTCCGTAGCTCAGTGGTATAGAGCCTGGTCTCGTAAACCAGGGGTCGTGAGTTCGAATCTCATCGGAGGCATGGTTCCTTAATCTTCTTTTATTATTATTTGGCTTTCAGAAAACACCAAGTGTTCTCTTGTCAATACGGGTACCAAAATACTAAAACTGTTTTAACGCTTGGTCGGCTGAAGAGCATAACACACCAATAAGTGTTTAATGGAACCGTATCGCTAGCCTCCGTAGCTCAGTGGTATAGAGCACTGGTCTCGTAAACCAGGGGTCGTGAGTTCGAATCTCATCGAGCATGGTTCCTTAATCTTCTTTTATTATTATGGCTTTCAGAAACACCAAGTGTTCTCTTTCAATACGGGTACCAAAATACTAAAACTTGTTAATGCTTGGTCGGCTGAAGAGGCATAACACACAATAAGTTTTTAATGGAACCGTTATCGCTAACCTCCGTAGCTCAGTGGTATAGAGCACTGGTCTCGTAAACCAGGGTCGTGAGTTCGAATCTCATCGGAGGCATGGTTCCTTAACTTTTTTTATATTATTAAGGCTTTCAGAAACACCAAGTGTTCTCTTGTCAATAAGGGTGCCAAAATACTGAAAGCTGTTTTAATGTTTTGTCGACTAAAGTGGCAGAACACTACGATCACTGTTACTGGTAGGAAGAGAGTTCGAATCTCATCAGAGACATGGTTTCTCACTGCCATTTTTTTTTTTTTTTTTTGTTATTTTTTTCTTTCAAGGCGATAAAGTTAGTTTCAGATTTCAATCTTTTCACTGCAGGATCGATATTTGATTAAACTTAGTTTTCCAAGATATAGAAAACTGTTGTTAGAAATATTTGGTTACGCCTGGAAAATCAGCATTCGGATTCATTATTTATTTTATTTTTACTGTGTTATTTATTTGCCTGTTATTATTAAGGCTTTCAGAAACACCAAGTGTTCTCTTGTCAATTATCATCGACGATCTCTCGCCAACCATCCCTATCATTCATTGAGTCCGGGAGGTCCTCAGATCTGTCTATGTAGGTCTTGCTGGACGACCCACACTAGCATGTCCACGTCGCTTATAAGTTAATCCTTACTTCTCCAGCAGTGTCCGGGATGCCATGTTCGTCTTACTCGGATGGTTTTGTGGACAGGGGACAGGTGGCCGCACAGCTGCTTCTTGTGGATGTTGCTTCCACATTTGTTCAAGATCGAACGCAGTATCCTTGTGCAGCTCCGTGATGAATTAGGGTGTTAGTAATACATGCAGGTAATAAGGTAGTCGGACGAAGAGCGAATAATAAAGCATGTTTATTGAACGGGTGCCTTTTACAGAAGTGTTACTTCCGGTAATGTGGTGTATGTGCGTAGGGGTTAATATTAAGTGCTATATATAACACGCCCGTACCATCCGTCAGTCGATTTTCAGGCGTCCGTCAAGGTCATTTCTATAAATTTTGCTCAACTTAGTGTATTGAGAATTCTTCCATATTAATGAGTTACTCTTTCGTTGCTTTTATTTTTTCTGATCATTTTGTGGCGTTTTAAATTTTTTTTTTCAAGCCCTACGGATGATTCGGCTTTTTGGGATTTCCTCCGGCTTCCTATTTGTAAAATTTCTTTATTTGCAAATTGGATTAACCAGTTTTTTTTTGTTTTTTATGATATATATATATTAAATTTTGTGTTATTTTGGCAGCAAGTTATTCTCTTAGGCATAAATTTAAAATATATGACCTGGCAGCCATACGGAGAAAACACAAAACATCCGTGAACAACATCTTAAGGGAAAATTTCATTAACCTCAACAAAATCGAGAAATCACAACAACGAACAAACCAGGATCATGGAATTCTACAGACATACTACTTAAGACCAATTTGAAAAACTAACAAGCTTGCCTCTCTGAAACCTACTAGCACAAAAATTGAAACATAAACAAAAACTAAACCAATGGTACTCTCCAAATTGATAAAAACTGATAACAGAATAAAAAGTTTAACTAAAAAAAACATTCGTACCATGATGACGATTGGGAAACAGTCGAAATGCGCTCGGGATATTTGTATGGGAAATATTATTAATCATCTCGGATCCAGACTCAAAGAGTCGCCTGAAGATGGAAAAAATATTAATACAAAAATGAAAAAGGAATACTCGTGTGTTTGTAATGTTTGAGTGGTGTATTTGATTGTGGGGTTGTGTTGGTTTACAGGTTGATTTTGGGTGGGTGATGTGGTATGTTTATGGTTGTTGGGTGTTTAGGGTGATTGATGTGTGGCGTTGGGGGTTGGTTGTAGGGTGTTTAGGTAGTGTGTGGTTTGTTGTGTGTGTGGTTTGTGATTTGTGTAGGGTTGTTGGGTGGTGTGGTGTGTGTGTGGTGTGTGGGGTGTGTTGGTGTGGTGTGTGTGTTGTGGTTGTGTGTGGGTTGGTTGTGTGTGATTTGTTTTGTATTGAGTAGTGTTAGTGATGGGGTGGGTTGTT
>CM042160.1:91363812-91373812 GCA_023376005.1 Doryteuthis pealeii | reverse complement strand
GCGCTCCATAATCTGGCCTTGTGCCATATCTAAGCTAAGCTTAGTAAATAAGTATATACACCAAAAATCTGAACAATATAAAGAAAGTTTGGTATGTACGTGTCGACGTATAACTCAGAAAAGAGATGTCACTC
This sequence comes from Doryteuthis pealeii, assembly GCA_023376005.1. Classification (NCBI taxonomy): domain Eukaryota; kingdom Metazoa; phylum Mollusca; class Cephalopoda; order Myopsida; family Loliginidae; genus Doryteuthis; species Doryteuthis pealeii. The sequence goes on along the minus strand of CM042160.1, from coordinate 91,373,678 downwards.
AAATTCGAAATCTTGTATATTCCTTAATATCCCTATAACTAAGAAACACACCATATTTGGTTATTGATTTCTACTGATTAAGGGATATAATTAATTAATTAAACAAAAATCAAACGATTTGCGATAATCGTGGCATGGCTGCTGCTGCTAATATAAAAAAATCGCTGTCTGCGGGCTATACCAGCAGTGATTCAAAATGGCCGCACGACGCTGCCTGCTGATAATTTGAAATAGACAAATCCAGCTAGTCCAATCTAAGAAATATTTATTTGGTTAGAAATAAAATAAAATAATCTTTCTAAATATGTAATTTGTATGTGGTTTTATTGATTGAATTAATTTTAACAGCGAATTAAATAACAATAATAAACGAAAATATTCAACGATTAATAATAAGATAATTAATATATAATATATATAATATATATATATATATATATATATATATATTACCCATTTGATTTACATTGTAACTTTTAAACGATCTACCAGTCGTTACTTTTGACAAAGCACCGGTCGAAAGGGCCCTTAAGTTTCTATTTTCTCTTTTCTCTTTCGAAAAAATAAAAATTTTGCTGATCAATAAAGTATGTCGTTATTTTTCAAAATCTTATATATATATATATATTATATATATATATATATATATATATATACGAGGGTGGGCAGAAACATAAATGGAAAATTCACATGACGTCATATCTGCTGTTGATGATTTTTTTGCCAATGGGATCCAAGCACTGCAACACCGATGGAAGAAGTGCATAGATTATGTTCGGACTTATCTATGTATATATTCACTTACGTTGGAAGGTTACTCTGAGTTTTCTAACGTATTCTAAGAAACACAAATTCCAAATCTTATAGTCTAAATAAAAAAATAAAACTAAAAAAAAAAACGAATAAGAAAGCAGAAAGAAAATTGCTGAAGTACACCCCATTATAGGGACCGGGTTAGCTCAGTCGGTAGAGCGTTCGGCTAGAAACCACAAGGTTCCTGGTTCGATCCCGGTCCTCGCCAACTCAGCGTATGAGTAGCACAGGGATCTGTGCGGTAAAGTAAGGAACTGACGGTAGGTGTGACGCTCCACCTCAGACGCAAAAAAACAATCTCCTTGGTCTAGCGCTAGTGAAAAGGGGATAGATTCCTTCATTGATTGGCTGATACCGACATTAGGCCGCCCCAACGACTTTACTTTACACCCCATACGCTCAATGAGATAGTAACATTTAGGTTTGGTTTGGTTTGGCTTGGTTTGTTTTACGGCATATCAACCTCAGTGGGTCATTTAATGCCGATAAAGTTTTGAAATAAATCAATTCTTAATGGATAATACAATTTTTTATAAAAAATACATTTTTCTATTTAACCCATAGATGGGACCCTAACAGGTACTACCACTCCGGGTCAGAGTGGACCAGGGAGCAATGGTGATGAAGGGGTGCTCCACATTCCCCAAACCTCCAAAACTGGAACCTCACCATCAGATAGAGTTTAACGTCATTCCCAGGACATGTAGACCCGCAGCCACCGCCTTCTAGCATCCATATGATAAAAAGGGTTGGGGCTTGCCATAAGGGCAATAGGGTTGGGAAAATCATATAGGTGCTAGGGCTTGACGTGACCAGCCGATTGATCGGAGGGGGCCTCTCCGACCGCCCGTCTAGCTCAAGATAGGGCCAAAGTGGAGTATTGCATGTCATGAACTGCTCATCTACCTGGGTTCTATCCTTAAGCATCACGGGTCGCCACCCACGGCCAACAGGTGGTCACATTGGGGGAGTCTTACCCCTCTGCAGAGGTGCAGTCGGTGCATTCTAACGCCCCAGCCGACAGGGCGGTAGTAACATTTAACTGGTGCGTTATAAAATACAACTATGTAATAGTATTATATAGTTTTATTTTTAGCTTAGATGATATCAAGCTGTCTACAACATTCTACCATCCAAATCCCATCAGATCTGAAAATGACACCTGCTCAAGGTGTTCGTGTCATTTAGAGGCAAACAAAGGTATCAGTATGTGCCATACATTGTAGCTCAAAATAAATTGTTCAAATGTCACATATAACGCTGTTACATGGAAGCGTGTGGTGTAATGGTTAAAGCCATGGGAAATGGACTCGTTGCCCCGTGTTCAAATCCTGGACGTGGTAATTGCATTTCACTTAGCGCTAATACCATTGGAAAAGGTATGAATCCTATTCTCCCTTCAGCAATGGGTAAATAGTAGGGCAGACTGGGCTAGGAGAAGGAAAACTCTGAATTCAAACCTGTTGAACTCCGCTTAAGAAATTGACCTTGTGTCACATCCTGCTCGGAGGGGGTTGGTAAATATATATAAGATAATAAAGAGATCTAAGAAAAAATCAAAGTCTTGTGTTCGTTTACAAAGAACAAAATATGTTATGCAACATTGGCAAATATGCAAGAAAGATGCTAAAATAATCTACACGAAACACAGCCGTACAATACAGAGATTTTCATTGGAAAGATGGCGACAATCATCATCATCATCATCAACCTCATCATCATCAGTAGGTATTTACCCAACCCATTTTTCATGGGTAGGATGTGACACAAGGTCACAAATATGGGAGCATAGAGCGAGGATAAAACTCGCTATTCATGAGTAATGGATATGCGAAACTTTTCAACTATTACACAAGGATGGAACGTCTTCATCATGTATGTATGTATGTATGTATGTAACATTGATGATAAGACCTGGAAGAGTAAGGCTCTGGACCGTGGGCAGTGGAGAAGAGCTTTACAGGAGGGCACAAAAAAAGTTTGAGACCAACCGTATACAGCATGAACAGTTGAAGAGAGATATTCGCAAGAATAAAAAAAGGAGACAACCAAGGGCTTCAAATCGGTCTACTATGTGACCAGTGTTGAAGGCTATGTATGAGCAAGACTGGCCTGATCAGTCACCAATCTGTGCATCGGCGAGATGGACTAATAAAATACCCTGTGCTCCCTGGAATTACCTGTAAATGTGGGAAGATGTGCAAGACTTTGGCAGGACTAAAGAGCCATTTTCGTGCAGCTCATTGTTGAACTTTTTTGAAGCTCACCATTATATTCTTTGAATTGTTGAACTTTTATTTATTTATTTGTTTTTTTATTAAGCAATGGCAATACTTGAACACGAGTTTGCTGCCATCATGTATATATGTATTTGCAGGAAGGCACTAAGAAATTTGAGACCAATCGTAAGCAACATGAACGGTTAAATAAAGCAGTAGACGAGCAAGAGCTTCAAATTGGTCTACTTTTGTGAAGAGTGCGGAAGGCCGTGTCTGAGCAGAGCTGGCCTGATGAGTCACTAAACCGTGCATCGTCGAAATGGGCCAATAAACTACCCTGTGCTCACTGGAATTACTTGTTGTGAATGTGGGAAGGTGTGCAGACTTTTGCTAGACTAAAAAAAGCCACATTTGCGCAGCTCACCGTTATAAAGAAGAAGACGAAGAGACACGAAGGTAAAGATAAAGTCTCTATACAAAGTTTGCAAAGTATAAAGGATAACCACGAGTGTGGCAGACAGTTAAAGAGTTAAAGAAACAACCAAACAACTAGAATTCAAATAAAAGACATGTATTACATATAACAATAAGGTTGCAAACTTTTAGTTTGTCTGCACAAATGTTTATAATTTGTAAAAACTTAGTTGAAATCCTGAGATAGGCTACGGCCTTCTGATAGTTCGGATAAGATAGACGTTCTATTTTGACGTCCGACTCCGATACTGGTTGTTGAGGAAGAGGTGAAGCGACCCTTTTTTTAGGTCCGTCTCCGTTGAAGGCTGAATCAGAAGAGGGCACAAGAATGTGCCTATTTGGCTTTGACGCCAAAGTATGCTGGCTCGTGATTGGTTGGTTCGAAACAGAGGCTCGTAGACAAGGACGATAACCCTCATACCTCAGAAGTCTCAATACCGTTGAACTTTTTGAACTTTTGAACTTTTTGAACTTTTTTTTTTTAAATCAAGCAATGGCAATACTCGAACACGAGTTTGCTGCCATCATGTATGTATGTAGTTATTTAGCTTACATCTTACGTATGTGGGTATGACACAAGGTCTTTTTAATGTGAGACCACCTACGAACCGATGGTCATGGGATGGTAGACACAAAAAATGCGTAGATCCCGTCAGGTTTCTACCTCAATGGGGGCGCCTCAGGCACTGGGCAATAAACCAATCCCTGCCCCTTTAAACCAAGGGTGCAGGTGTTGCCTGGGGAAATGGCCCCTGGGATGACGCCGTTAATTATAGTACCGTTCCAGAGGCCGAAGCCACTGGACACAGGACATAGAGTCCAGATAAGTATATATATATATATATATATATATATATGTGTGTGTGTGTGTGTGTGTGTGTGTGTGTATGCATGTATGTATGTATTTGCCAATCTCTCCACACGAGCAGGGTGTGTGATGCAAGGTCATCTGTTAAGGGGGGTTTAACAGGTCTGAATTCAGGGTTTTCCTTCTCATACATTGGTTGCCTAAGCAAGTCTAAAGAGCCCAGTCTGTCCTACTATTTACCCATAGCTGGAGGGAGAATACAGAAGAGTTTTCATCATATTGATTATGATTTAATAATTTGCGTAGATGTATATATTTGGCAACACCTCCGCACGAGCAGGATGTGATTGGAAGTAGGAAGTAATTGACACGACTTAACCTTTTACTACCTTTTTAGTTGGTCTATGATTGGCCAGAGCCAAGCGTGAGGACAGAAAGCCAGTTTTTGGCTGGGCAATTAGACGGAACACATGCAATTAGTGTTTGCCGTCCGTAGGCAATTTCGTGTATTGTTCTCACATGGGTTGAATAAAGAGGTCTAAAATACATTATCAAGTCTTTTGTCCGTTGTTGGAATATTTTGCTATAGAAGATGTGCTGGAGACCACAACTTAAACTTATAGACTCTGCGTGGCAGCGTGGATTCAATCAGCCAATCAACACGCTCGAACTATTTAATCGCCGATCTTGAAAGCCGTTCATTAGCTCGATTACGACACGGACGAACGGATCAACAACCAAGAACTCTGCTTAACACAAGGATTCTGCCTAACACCGAGGAACAACCAAGGACTCTGATTAAAACAAGGATTCTGCCCAACACCGAGGAACAACCAAGGACTCTGTTTAACACAAGGATTCTTCACTAAAGAACAACCAAGGATTCTTCACTAAGGAACAACCAAGGATTCTGCCTAACATCAAAGGAACACAAGGATTCAACCTAACACTAAGGAATAATATGGATTTCTACTGTAAAGTATTCTCACCTGCAGCCTATAGATGGCCACAAAAATCGTAACATCCGTTTCTAAAACACCAACAGACAAAAAGACGAGAAATCCCAAGAAGAAAGAAAAAAAGAACAGAGAGAAGCCAGCCCAGACCCACTCTGAAAATAGACGATTCGATCCAACTTTGTAGCAGTACAAACAAGATATGACACAAGGTCAATTTTGTATCGGAGTTTAACAGGTTTGAATTCAGAGTTTTCTTTCTCCTAGATCGGTTGTCATACTAAGGTTAAAGAGCCCAGTCTGACCTCCTATTTATCTTGACGGAGAATTGTTGGGTTCGTATCAAGTCTTGTGTTCGTTACTAAAAAAAAAAAAACAGCAATGGATACAAAAACAAGACTTACCAAGAAATCCCAAGAAGGAAGAAAGAAGAACAGAAAGATACCAGTCAGAACAGAGACGACCCGATCCAGCTTAGTAATAGCACAACAATAGGATAAGATGGTAAAAAGAAGGATCTATGCAACACAGTAATTTGACAGTGGTATCAATCGTAGTTGGAAGTCGCCAAGACCCTGGAAAATACACTGGATAAACAGGGGATTAGAGGGTCAATTGAAACCAGCCAGACCACAGCCAGACCACAGCACTATTAAAATCGGTTAGGATACTTAGATGAGTCCTGCATACCTGGGGAGACTTGCGCTCACGAAGGTTCCAGTGAAGAATCATCTAAAACTGGTGTAAAACACCTCACAAGAAGTAAGATACTATTTTAAGATAGATTTTTGTAAAAAAAAATTAACGGCAACAACATTTCTACAAAAATAATGATAATGAAATCAATAATAAAAACATATTGATAAGGATTATCCTTATCAATATGTTTTTATTATACGATGATAAAAATGGTTTTCTATGATGAATAATACTACTACTACTACTACTACTACAAGAAGAAGAAGAAGAGGAGGGCAAAAAAGAAGAAGAAAAGGAAAGAAGAAAAGGAAGAAGAAGAAAGAAAAAAGGAGAAAGCAAGAAAAGAAGAAAAAAGCAAATGTAAAAGAAAGAAGAAAGACAGAAAGAAGAAAAGAAAAGAAAGAAGAAAAGAAGAAGAGAAGAAGAAGAAGAAGAAGAAGAAGAAGAAGAAGAAGAAGAAGAAGAAAGCAAAAAAAAGAAGAAGAAGAAGAAGAAGAAGAAGAAGCAAGAAAGCAAAAATGAAGAAGAAGAAGAAGAAGAAGAAGAAGAAGAAGAAGAAGAAGAAGAAGAAGAAGAAGAAGAAGAAATTAGGAAGCTCTTCTTCTTTAAAAAAAATCAAACCGAATGAAGCAAACGTCGAAAATAATGGCCATAAATAAAAAGCTTTCGATTCTCAAATGTTTAGAAAATTCACTGGGGAATCAAAATGTCTACCCAGGGGATTAAATTGTTTCCAGGAGACGCCGGTATTAGTTCTGGTGCTAAGTGGCTGGGTCAAACTTTCAAAACTTGACCCATCACTTAACTTTTCTCAGAGTCTTCAGGGTAAACGTTATTTTAAAAAAGGTTGGAGTAAACACAACTAATACAATTTTCAATTGATAAGGCGTCCAATCGTGGTGTAATGGTCAACAAGCTAATTTCGCAGATCCATTGTTACTGAATAGATGACCCCACACTTTGCAACCTTGTGTCACATCTTACCTGTGACAACGGGTTGGGTAAATACTAAGGGTGTCCCATCATGGTGTAAGGGTTAGCAATCTAGTCTCGCAGATCCATTACTACTATAACCTTAGTTATAACTTGTTTTTGGCTACGTTAAATTTCAATTGATTTAACGGTGCAAAAATGTAAACATTGTTTTTCGTTTATAATTTTCATTATTTTTGTAAGCCGAAATTTTTTTTTAAATCATTAGGAATTTGTTTAATGCTTCTTCTTTCGAGTGAATAAAAAAATTCAAGATAATATTAACCTTTATGCAAGTTTTATTATGTTAAATTTAGTGGAGGTAAGTTTCACGGGGAAAATTGGTGGTAACCACGGAAAACTTCAATATAGACAACATTTACGCTTGTGAAAAAAGTATGATATTTAGGAGTCTATAAGCATTCATTTGGCCGCTTTTTTTTCCCCACCATCAAAATTATTCACGAAATCAAAAAACTAGAGCCATATTGGCCTTTGGTCCCGTAGCTTACTATATCTGCGACATTAAGTTACATCCTACCCGTCGCCAAACAGGTTGTTTAAATACCATGAGCATCCCATGCATCATAGCTTGATGATTAACAATCTAGTCTCGCAGATCCATTACTACTGAATAGCGAGTTTGACTCTCACTGGTTGCTTCATACTTTGCGACCTTGTGTCACATCCTACTCGTGGCAAAGGGGTTCTGTAAAAACGACGTCCCATTGTGGTTTAATGGTTAGCAAACTAATATCGCAGATCTGTTACTGCTGAATAGCAAGCGTGGTCCTTGTCGGATGCCCGATACTTGCAACCTTGTGTCACATCCTATCCGTGGCGAACGGGTTTGGTAAATACCAACGCTTTTTAAGGGGTAGATTCACAGTACTTAACTGGCTCAAGGCCATATTTAATGAGCACAAAAGATCGAATATGAGCCTAATTTTTGTTAATTGTTTAATCACTGCATTTTATTTTACTAGCAAAAAACTCGACCTACGGAGGGAAATTTTCAGTTTTTTTCAGTTCTCTGGCAAGGTCCAAGTATTTGTCTATTTTTTCGCTCTCCTTCACTTTTCATTCACTGATCCCACTCTTTGTGCAAGTTTGCTACATTCGATTATTATTATTATTATCATTATTATCATTATTATTTTCCCTCCTTTTGAGTTTTTCACATCAGCGCTTGCTGATGGTATTTCACTGGAGTCTGGGTGACAACAAGTCTCCTCAGGTCTCCAGGACTCTTCTGAGTATTCTAGCCAATTGCAGCAATGCATTAGTCTGGATGGTCTCAATTCTTCCTCTGATTTCCAGATCCTCCAGTCTTTTTTCCAAGTTTATTGGGACCGTTCCAAGTGCACCAACTACAATTTGTATCACTTTCCCCCTCATATTTCACAGGTTTTTCAATTCTCTGGCAAGGTCCAGGTATTTGTCCATCTTTTCATTTTATTATCATTATTATTTCTTCTTTTTGGGTTTTCACATCAGCATTAGCTGATGGTCTTTCACTGGAGTCTGAGTGACAGCAAGTCCCCTCAGGTCTCCAGGACTCTTCTGAGTATTCTGGCAGATTGCAGCAGTGCAGTGTTCTGAATGGTATCAATTCTTCCTCTGATTTCCAAACTTTCCAAACCCTTTTCCAATCCTTTTGGGACCGTTCCAAGTGCACCAACCACAATTGGTATCACTTTGACTTTCATATTCCATAACTTTTTCAGTTCTCTGGCAAGGTCCGAATATTTGTCCATTTTTTCATTTTCCTTTAGCTTCACCCTGTGATCTGCTGGAACTGCAAAATCCACCAGTTGACAAGTTCTTTCTTTTTTGTTTATCAACACTAGGTCTGGTCTTCTTGCTGGGATAAGGTCATCCGTTTTTATTTCAAAGCCCCAGAGAATTTTGTGTGTTTCGTTCTCAAGAACAGATTCTGGTTTATGCATATACCATTTTGTTGTATGGTCAAAATTAAATTTTTTTGCATAATTTCCAGTGGATCACCTTCCCAACCCAGTCGTGTCTAGTTTTGTACTTATTATTATTTACTCCTTTTGAGTTTTCACATCAGTGTTAGCTGATGGTCTTTCACTGGAATCTGAGTGACAGCAAGTCTCCTCAGGTCTCCAGGACTCTTCTGAGTATTCTGGCAGATTGCAGCAATGCGGTGTTCTGAATGGTTTCAATTCTTCCTCTGATTTCCAAACTTTCCAAACCCTTTTCCAGTTCTTTTGGGACCGTTCCAAGTGCACCAACTACAATTGGTATCACTTTCACTTTATTATTATTATTATTATTATTATTATTATTATGTTCGCCCATTCATTTGTGAAGTAAGTAAGCATGTATGCATATCGACGCTTCTATGCACACGTTCACTCGTTTGGATCATAAAAGCATTGAACCAAGTAATCTTCTCAAAAGATAATCATTATCTTTCTTGTTTTCATCTCACTGCTCCAGGGTCTCTCTCTCTCTCTTCTCTCTCTCTCTCTCTCTCACCGAACGCCTATAGATTTATTCCATTATTTTCATCGCCGTGATTTCTACTCTCTCTCTCTCTCTCTCTCTCTCTCTCTCTCTCTCTCTCTCTCTCTCTCTCACCGAACGCCTATAGATTTATTCCATTATTTTCATCGCCGGTGATTTCCACTCAACGCCACCAGATGGAGCATTGATCTTTCTCCTACGCCACGACGATTATCGATCCCCGTCCTTCCTTTCCCGCCTCTTCTTCATTTCCAGCGCCACGCTCGACACCCAACAGGTGGCGAGGGTCACAAAGACAAGTGCGAAACTATACCCACAATGCATAGCGTAAACAAAATGGCCTCCGGTTGAATAGCGATCAAACAATGCAGAGATGATTATGTTTTACAGAAAGAAAAATAGGCCTCACGGAAGGTCAATATTTATTGTGTG
>CM042160.1:91356312-91358812 GCA_023376005.1 Doryteuthis pealeii | reverse complement strand
CTTTGGCATAACGTCCTCCTTCATTTACTAATCATTTTGCTGCATGTTTGATTTTTAAAAATCTTAAATTCGAATAAACTGTTTTTTGAATATTTAGAATCATCTTTGTTGGTATCAATCCTCAGCTCACTAAGTTCAACATTTTAAGCGTGTTTATACGACTACACGAGCAAGTCTCTGTGCGCTGTTGCGCTATCCCTGAGCCAATATTAAAGAATTAATGATCTACTCGTAAATTAAAAAGGCGAGAAAATACAACTATTAGTAAAATAATACACTATTAGTATAAAATACACAGAGCGAATCTGGAAAGGAGGCGGCTAATAACATGCCAGTGGAACAGATATGATTGTTGCGAAACCCGAAATCTGTAAGGATACAGGTGTAAAAGTAAGTAAGTAAGTAAAGTGGTCGGGGGGCGGCCTAAAGTCGGTATCAAGCCAGTCACGAGGGAGTCTATCCCCTTTCACTAGCGCTTAGACCAGGAATTGTTTTGGCGTATGAGGTGAGCGCCACAACCACCATCAGCTCCTTACTTGTGTTACCGCTAAAGATCCCTGTGCCTTACTCATACGCTGAGTTGTCAACGCAGGACGGTTACGAAACACGAAACCTTGTGGTTCCTAGCCGAAACCTCCTACCGACTGAGCGTAAACCGACCCTTAATATATATAATAATATATATATATATATATTATATATATTATATATACTATCATAATAGTATATATATTAATATAATATATATATATATATATAGTATTATATATATATTATATATATAGTATATTATACACATATATACTACTAATAATATATGTATATCAGGTATATATATATATATATAAGGATCGTTGTAGCTCTAGTTCCGGTTTAGAGTGTTTGGCGTCTGAAGCTCGGGAGCCGCCACACCTACCATCAGTCCTTTTACTTTACGCACAGATCCCTGTGCCTACTATACGCTGAGTTTTGGCAGTGAGCAGGTACCAGTATCGAAGTCAGGCAACCTGTGATTGGCTGGGAATTCTTAGCCGAAAACATATGCATAACTCTATATTCAGATGTTTTGTTACACGTTTGTGTGTGTGTGGTGTGCGTGTGTGAAGTCTTATTGCGTGTGTGTGTGGTTGTGTGTGTGTGTGGTGTGTTGCATATATATTTAACGTAGTATGTATGGTATGCTGTATGTAGCATAAAGTGGCCAGAAAGAAAACCCGAAAAATACTTCTGTTTTAAAAAATTCCTTACGCCTCATCCACAACCCACAGGATGAAAAATTCCTTGGTGGACAACCAGTTTTTTAGAAAGTCGTAGTTGTATAGTGTCACTTATAGAGGGAATTATAAAAATACTACTTAACTTAACCAAGCGAAGAAAATCTTGCTTAAGTCCGTTTTGTGTTCAGGTTAAGGGAGCACTTGCCTTGCCTAATTTGACAGACAGGGTTTCGAAATCACAACACGGGTGGGCGGTTCTTGACTATCATATAGCTCGCTGATAAGGCCTATAGGCCGAAATGTTACCAGTACAGAGGATTTTGATCTTTTTCTCGTATTTGTTTGTTGCCTCTACATATAAAAAAATAGATTTAAATCCGCCTAATGTTAATTAATTAATGACATTAAATTTCGAATACAATTAGGTTCGACATTCACTCATAGAGCAAACAATATTCTCCCAAATATATATATACAAGAAGAAATTGAAAAAAAATAGATTGTATATATGTACTATGTGATATATATATATATAATATATATATATAATGGAAAAATGGAAGTTGATCCGCGGTATTGTTGAAAAAAGAAATAAAGAAAGAAAGTATAGAATGGATGATGAAATAGGATTATATTTAATCTCGAATTAATTCTTATTACTCGTGTGAATTAATCGACTCTCACAGCAGATATCTTATCCATGGTGTTTCTTTACATCTAATCTATTATATTATTTTTATACATATACAAATAATAATATAATAATTATAATATATATATATAATAAATCCGCACACAAAGAAATATCGAACCCTTCCTAATCTAAGAGTAAAATTATCCTTCTCTCTTTCTCTACAACATATATATATTAGTACATTATAAATATATATATATATATAATATATAACTGTATAATATTATTATTGGATATATAATGTCTGATCTAATATGCGTAATCCGTAATTAAACTAGTGATCTCTCCTCTCTCTGTTATGTCCGTAGCTATTTAATGAACTACTATATATATATGAAATGTTATTTGTATGATGAACTCGTTCTCATTGTTCTTATATAAATATTATACATTAAATATAACTGAAATATAATATATTGATGTTATATTATATTATCGGTACTAGTATTAATACACCATATTGAAAAGTAATAAATAAGACTTCTAGTGATGCAATGGTATCAGTATTGTATCTAAAAATAGGTATAATGTAGAGGATACAATCTCAGAGATCCTTTTGATGTTAGGACCAGCACCTTGAGAGATAGAG
>CM042160.1:91312924-91347924 GCA_023376005.1 Doryteuthis pealeii | reverse complement strand
GCATTAAATAACCCAACAAGGGTTGAGATGCCGTAAAATCCAACCAACCAACCAACCAGCCAACGTAGCTTGCTAAGCATTACATTATCTGTGACGCCCACCCAAATTCAAATCGACAAAGCTGAGAGGAACCTGCCTAGATATGAGAACAGTATTCCATCCTTGAGAGAATCTATTATTAATTTTACAATATAATGGCTTTTTCTACCATCGTTCTTCTGTCACCCTCTCCCCCTCCCTCTCCCCCTCTTTTCTCTCTCTCTCTCTCTCTCTCAGCTCTCTCTCTCTCTCTCTCTCTCTCTCTCTCTCTCTCTCTCTCTCTCTTTATCTTTATCTTTCTCTCTTATCTTTCTCTTTCTCTCCCCTCTCTTTCACTCTCTTTCGCTTTTTCTTTCCCTCTCTCTCACTTTCTTTCTCTTTTACTTTCTCTCTGTCTCTTTCTCCCCCTTCTCTCTCTCTTTCTCTTTCTCTCTTTCTCTTTCTCTCTCTCTCACTCTCTTTCTCTTTTCTTTCTCTCTGTCTCTTTCTCCCCTCTCTCTCTTGCTCTTGGTCTGTCTATCTGTCTCTCCCTCTCACTTTCTCTCTCTTTCTCTTTCTCTTTCTCTCTCTTTCTCTCTTCCCCTCTCTCTCTCTCTCTCTCTCTCTGTCTCTCACTCTCTCTTACACACACACACACACACATATCTCCAACCCTTCTTTCTTTCCTTTCTTTCTTTTTTTTCATCTTCTCTTGTAACATTTTCTTATTAGCGACCCATACTCGTTTCTTTCTTCTTTCCTTCTTTTTCCCTCTCTCTATTTTCCTCTCCCTCTCCTACCCCCCCTCTCTCTCTCTCTCTCTCTCTCTCTCTCTCTCTCTCTCTCTCCTTTTTTCCTCTCTCTCTCTCTCTCTCTTTCCTTCCTTTTTCCTCTGTCTCTTATTTTTTTTTCATTTCTTTCTCTTTTCTTCCTTCTATTACCAATCCTCCGCGCAATCATCTTACGGCAGAAAATACATCGAAGTGCCCCCGAGTGGATGCCAGATGACCCAATCAGTCTGCCTGGCGCGCCACCTACCGGTCCAAAGGATTAGTTGTGCTTCACGTGACCTGATCGATTTCTTCCCCCCCCCCCCCACATACCCTACCCCACGCCCTCCCAAAAAAAACGAGGCCGAACCAGATTGCCTGTAGAGTCAAAAGAACAGGAGAATTTCGTTTGCGCAAAATTTCACTTCTTTTTTCACCGCCCCACACGCCCCACAGCTTTCATTACCGATCAGCAACGGACTGATTTTAGATCGATGGGTCTAAAATGGGATGAGACCAGAAAGATGACGTATCATTTTTTTATAAAGATATATATAATTAGGACAAGGTATATATATATATATATATATATATATATATAAGATTTTTGGATGTTTGTTTTTAGAAGCATTGTTGAATAAAGTATATATTATTATTTATATTTTTGCTTGAAGGCAATTACAATGCGTATATCGTATAAAATTCGATAATTATAGGAAATAACCATGACGAGTGAATTTGGCAAACGATTATGCGATGCTAGAACATCGTACAGTCTGTTTCAACTTTAAAGTTGAACATCGTACAGTCTGTTTACACTTTAAAGTATGTATATGTTGATTACCTCCTCGTTATATATGTTAGTTTCTCTCTGTGCGTATTGAGAGGGATGGGAGAATTATTGGGAGAGAGACATTTAACAACTCTATTTGTATATTAAGATTCAGCAACAGCGACGCGCCCGTAGCTTAATAAAATTCCATGGTCCATTTCAATTTAAATTAGGTCAAACATCCTCTAACTAAGAATTCTTACAAAATGATTTTAATGCCTTTTTAAAACTTTCCAGTCGTATATTTTTTTTTTAAATTAAATTCACTTTGCAAATTCTGTTTTCCCTAATCCCAATTTTATACTGAGAGCTCAATGGGTGACACAACGGGTCGCGTTTTTTTTTTCTAGTACTATATATTGAGCACTCTTGGATAAATTACTAATACCACTGTAATGTAAAAGTTAAAGCGGCAATTGGACACTATATATATAATATATATAATATATATATATATATATATGTGTGTGTGTGTGTGTGTGTGTGTGTGTGTGTGTGTGTGTGTGTGTAAGTTGAAAAATGGAAATGAATCCGACAATATGTTGAAAGGATACATAAATAAAGGAAAGAAAATGTTGAATGGATAAAATTGATTTAATGAATTACCAATACGTGTTTCGGCCAGGAAGTTTGTTCATATAATAATAAATAGAATACAATGCATACATGAACAACCTCTTGGCTGAAACGCGTGTTGGTAATTCATTAAATCAATTTTATCCATTCAACATTTTCTTTCCTTTATTTATTTATCCTTTCAACATATATATTTTTTCAACACACACACACACACACACACACACACACACACATATATATATATATATATATATATATATATATATATATATATATATTCGACCAAATGGGAAAATTGGTTTGGCGGTTTGTTTAAATATCCCGTGCTTTGGTCGTTTACCGAGGGGTATGGGGATTGGCTTTTGATTGGTCATTTTTTATGATCAGAACGACCGAGAAACTATCAGTAACCAGATATTGTCTCCATGTTCACGCTACTTTAGCTCAAATATAAATGCTCTATCTATGATATTGAGCACTATCTGCTTAGAAACACACCACTTGTATTATCTACAATATACGAGGGTGAGTCATTTTGTAATGTCATTTTCTTTCTTTCGTGTGAAGTTTTTTTTATAAGACTAAGGCCTACATTGAGATCCTAACGAGGGTCAGAGCAAGAATCCTACGAGTTAGACCCAACTTACCAATCGACAATGTCCTCCTTCTGTGGAACGGTATGAGATAGATAGATAGATAGAGATGAACATAACAAGAATGATATATATATATATATATATATATATATATATATATATAGAGAGAGAGAGAGAGAGAGAGAGAGAGAGATATGAAGAGACTTTGAAAGATATATATATATATATATATATGTGTGTGTGTGTGTGTGTGTGTGTGTGTGTGTGTGTGTGTATTTGGGCAGCATTCTTTCATTTATACATGTAGAATTAAACAAAAGACACATCTCCTTTTAACCAATTATATTTTTGATCTTTTCGAGTTTCTGGCCAACTTTTTAATATTTGGGTGGAATTCGTGAACCCCTAATGATGGCACTTCGAAGTGCCGAAAGTACTCGGGAACTGAACTTTGGTGGACTTATCCACGAATTCCACCCAAAAATTAAAAAGTTGGCCAGAAAACTCGAAAAGATCAAAGATAAAATTGTTAAACAGGAGATGTCTTTTGTTTAATTCTACACACACACACACACATATATATATATATATATATATATATATATATATATATATATATATAGAGAGAGAGAGAGAGAGAGAGAGAGAGATGAAGAGACTTAGATAGATAGATAGGTAGATAGATAGGAAAATGCTAATTTATATATATAGTTCGAAATAAACTAACAGACATAATTTTACTGGTATTTTCCACAGCTCTTCTCTTACCATACATAATTAATGGGCCACCCATTCATTATGTATCAGCTCCAGATGAACATCCCCAACACAGTAGTTCCCTATTGCACTTTAAAACGTAGGGTAATGGTCATTCTTTGATCCCCTGGGGCATACCTAAAGTCAAATGCCGAGGGAACCAGACATTTCTCAGTCCCTAACCCACAGTGCGCGCTCCAACATAAATCCCAATCTTGTATCACAATTTGCTTTTGAGAAGGGACGAACGGAATACCACTTCCATATCAACTCAACAACAAACGTGTTTGCATTGAATTCTAAAGCCATAATCCCATCAGGCGTGACGAGTTGTTCCCCTTTGTTTCGCCTGTCACCACCAGATGTCGCTATCCTCGGCAGTCTCATTCAATTTCTGCTAAAAGTTCAATTCCTTTTGTTGTTGGGGTTTTTTTTCCTGCTTTTATATACATATTTACTTACCAAAGTAGATGACTGGCGGTCTGGGTGACATTTCTTTTGTGAACACTTCCGAAATGAGGAATTCGAATTGTAAAAAAAAAAAAAAGAAAGACATTATGGATTATTCATTCAGGGAAATGCAACTATCGACCAGGCAAGAAAGTAAGACCATTCACAAGATGAAGATGATGATAAAATATGATGACATTTTTCTTTTTTCTTTTTAACAGATAGATCAGAATAGATTGAGATAGATAGATAGATCATAACAGAATGATATAGATAGATAGATTAGATAGAATAGATAGATAGATAGATCAGAATAGAATGGATAGATAGATAGATAGATAGATAGATAGATACAGAATGGGATAGATAGATAGATAGATAGATAGATCAGAACAGAATGAGATAAATAGATAGATAGATCATAACAGAATGTGATTGATAGATAGATAGATAGATAGATAGATAGATCATAACAGAATGAAATAGATAGATGGATAGATAGATCATAACAGAATGAGATAGATAGATAGATAGATAGATAGATAGATAGATAGATAGGTCAGAACAGAATGTGATTGATAGATAGATAGATAGATAGATCAGAGCAGAATGAGATAGATAGATAGATAGATAGATAGATAGATAGATCAGAACAGAATGAAATAGATAGATAGATAGATAGATAGATAGATCAGAACAGAATGAGATAAATAGAGAGATAGAGAGATCATAACAGAATGTGATAGATAGATAGATAGATAGATCATAACAGAATGAAATAGATAGATGGATAGATAGATCGTAACAGAATGAGATAGATAGATAGATAGATAGATATTTCTTTTTTCTTTTTCTTTTTTCTTTTCATTTTTTGTTTTTGTTTACTTACTTCAGCGGCCGCGTACACACGCAAACACACACTAATATATATATATATATATATATATATATATATATATATATATATATATATATATATATATGCTTTTTCTGCTTACTTACTCATTTACTTCAGCACCTGCGCGCGCACACACGCACATACGCACACAAATATATATGTATGTGTGAGTGTGTGTGTGTGTGTGTGTGTGTGTGTGTGCGTGCGTGTGTGTGTGTGTGTGCACAGGTACGCATATAGATATTATTCATAAGTGAATATTGCTTTAGGGAAAGTCATTGCACCTCATCAAAAATGCTTCACCCAAATAAGATCGCTCGCAAAAGTGCTACATTTTCAATGGCTAAGTAGAATGTATAGATAGACACATACAGATACACATACACACACACACACACACACACATATATATATATATATATATATATATATATATATGTATGTATGTATGTATGTATATATCTGTATCTGTCTATGTATACATTCTACTTAGCCATTGAAAATGTAGCACTTTTGCGAGCGATCTTATTGGAGGCGCGTGGTATAATCGTTAGAGTCGTAGGAAATGGACTCGTCAACGCGAGTTCAATTCCTGGACGAAGCAGTTGGCATTTCACATAGCGCTAATACCCTTGGGAAATGTATGAATCCAATTCTCTTTCCAGATTGGGCGAGATAGATAGATGTTAACAGATTGGGCGATAGATATGATGGGATTTTGAAAGAAAGTAGATCGAACAGGACAGAGAAACCAATAAGAGATATACATTGATAAATAGATAGATATGAAAAGACTTTCATAGGAAATAAGATAGATATAGAGATAGATGGAAATAGACTATGACATTATATATATATATATATATAATATATATATATATATATATATATATATATATATTATATATGGAGGCGCGTGGTCTAATGGTTAGAGTCATAGGAAATGGACTCGTCGACCCGAGTTCAGGTTCGAAGCTGTTTGCATTTCACATAGCGCTAATACTCTTGGGAAAGGTATGAATCCAATTGAGTAAATAGTAGGGCAGACTGGGCTCTTTAACCATGGTTTGGTAACCAGTCTAGGAGAAGGAAATCTCTGAATTCAGACCTGTAAACTCCGCTTAAGAAACTGACCTAGTGTCGCATCCTGCTCGTGCTGAGGGGTTGGTATATATAATATATATATATATATATATATAATATATATATATATGTGTGTGTGTGTGTGTGTGTGTGTGTGTGTGTGTGTGTGTGTAGATAGATAGATAGATACGAAGGAAGGAAGGAAGGGAGGAAGGATGGATGGATGAATGTATAGATTGAACATACTGAGATAGATAGATACATACATAGATAGATAGATATGAAGAGACTTAAATACGTACATATTGATCGCAACGTCTTGTCGAGCGACTGCCACTCTTTCATTCATTGTCCGTTTGTGAACTCGTTCATGATTTTTCAATCCTGGCAAAGTCTTGCATAACTTAGAACATATCTGGCACACATAACGATCGGTGTTGATAGGCGTTGTATACGCATCACCCTGAACTCTCATGTAAAGCTTGAGCCCACCAGTTGTTCGGCACACTTTTGTGCAGTAGAAACATAAAACATTTTTTAATTCATTTAAATACGTACATACATATATATATACATACATAAATCAGAACAGAATGAGATAGATAGATAGATAGAAAGAACAGAATTATATATATATATATATGTGTGTGTGTGTGTGTGTGTGTGTGTGCGTGTGTCTGTCTGTCTGTCTGTCTGTCTCTGTGTGTGTGTGTGTGTGTGTGTGTGTGTGTGTGTGTGTGTGTGTGTGTGAGGAAAGAGGATTGGAATAAATCCGACAGAATGTGGTAGAGATATGAGTAACACAAGTTTTGTCCTTGTGTTCCTCATATCTCTCTCTCTCTCTCTCTCTCTCTCTATATATATATATATATATATATATATATATATATATATATATATACTATAGTGTGGGATGGTCACTGTTTCAGCTTTTGCTGGAATGGCGTACCAAAGGCAGTATTAATTGGTAGAGTGCTCAATATAAAATAGAGCTGTTATATAATATAATAAAATACATATATAAAGGTTTTACATATCTATTTATTTGGTGACAAAGGAACATTCACGACCATATTTGAAACTTCTTCACCTGATGATTGCCTCGCATGAAATCAATATGGTCGTGAATGATCCTTTGTCACCTAATAAATAGATATGTAAAACCTTTATATATTTATTTTATTATATTAATATATATATATATATATATATATATATATATATATATGGGGTGTACCGATAGCCCGGTGGTGCACCACCTGATGAAAAAGCCACACTGAAGAGACATGATATGTCCAAACAGGACTGTATATGGATGACTATATATATATATATATTATATATATATATATATATAATATATATTAGGTTAGTTCGATTTTTCACTTTTTTAAAATATCAAATTGTCCATCTATGCGAAAGTTGTGTGTTAGTATGCTGAATACTGATACCAAAATTAAGATCTTTTACTTGTACCATTGTTTGTGGAAATAGCATCAAAGATCGTCTTCTAAAATTCACAAAAAAATCCTTGCTTTTGTATATACCGTTTTCAATATTCAAATCAAAAAATGTTATTTTATTTTATTAAAATGAAACAAATTAAATATTATAATCAAATTGAAAATATGCCTCCCCCCCCCCCCGCATCACCTCCGATATCTCTGATGTGCTGCTTTTTACCTAATTAATTAAGCTGTAACAGACGCTTTGTTTAATTCTTAGTTATGAACACAAGACTTTCTTTACTTTTATGAGCTCTTTATGATTTGAGATCCAGATCAACAAACGCGACAGTTCGCCATTGCCACCTGCCCTGTTCAGCGCCCAGCCAAAATCTTCCTTTTTCTAAACTAACATCCTCACGTTCGCACTGGCGAATCAAAGGAGAGGTCATACACAGGTCAAAACCTGTCTATCAAATTTCTAGTTAGAATTACTACACTATAGAAAATAATTGATTAATTATGCAACAGGTTGAGTATATTGTTTCTTTATACGGTATGAATATAAGAAATATTCCCAACATGTAATAACAAGGATATTTTATTGCCTGAGAAAAATTAATAGAAGAGAATACAGTCTTGAGAGAAGATATAATGAAAAGCGTATACATGGTTGTATAAGAGAAATGTCCTAATACGAAAATACTCTTTTAGTAGAGAATGTTTTGATGCACCTGGCAAAAGAGGAAAATATAAACATTTACCTGTTGACCATATTCTCGTGTGCAATGCGACACGAAATGTTGGGAACACAGAACTACTGCCCTGTGAACAGAAGACACAACTGGCCCATGTTCTTCTTATTGAAGTCAGTAAGTCTACTGTTGGTTTGAATAACAGCAGCTAACTAAGTACAACTGAAGCAGTGTCCAAGACAGTTGGTATATATAGAAATCAAGAATGACCCATTCATGAATTTGGGTGATTTTGGTCATTCCATTCCTTGAGTTCTGATTGGCTGCTTGACTGCTTGGTTTGAATGACATTGTGGAGTCTTATATATATCCTGTCATTCTGCAGTAGACTTTGTTACTATTCGGGTTTGTATTTAAGTTACAATCGTTTGTTGCCTTGTCTTCCCAGTTCGACGGTAATTGGAACTTTAATTATTCTTCACCTCTCTTGGGTCTTGAATCTAGAAGAGCTCTTTGACTATCCGCCTGTCGTCTGATATGTGACAAGTGAAGAGAGATCTAATAAATTAGATGTCTACAGAGGTAAAACCGTGTTGTTCACACATTTTGATTTACAGAATTTGGAGCAATGTTACATAAAGAATAGGCATAGCATTTTGTTTGGTTGGATTTTACGGTATGTCAAGCCGTGTTGGGTTATCATGCCTATTTTTCTGAATGTTTGAGATGAGGCTTGATAATTTGTATTATTTGTATTATTCGGACTATTGTCCTCATCTTTATTGTTATCTACACAACGTTTTGAATTTTGACATAGAATTTTGACAAAGTTGGTCTGTGTTCTTTTCTTGGGTCTTCAAGATAAAAGAGCTCTTTGACTTTTGCTGCTTTCCAACCAACCAACCAACCAACCAACGACAGGCGCTCCATATTTGCGGCCTTGTGTCAAACTGGTTGGATAAATACCTACTTTTGACATATCTCTGTACAAGTTTTTTTTTTTTTTGAGTTTGCAGAGATGCAAAATTTAATTGTTAATCATGGGAATGACTTGACTTTTTCCCTTAAAGATCTTTTCTCTCTTTTGGAATCAATCAAAGAAATTTGTTTGTTTTTTGGTTTTTTTGGTTTTTGGTATTGTTTTTTTGTTTTGCTGTTTTTCTTCTTCTTTTTTTTTTTTTGTTGTTGCTGGTTCCTTTCTAGAATAGAAAACGTCTAATTACTATCACGTGACAACAATGGCTGTCTACAAAAAATACGAAACGACTGGCCTTTTACAAAATCACCAGTTATCTTCTTAGCTTGTTTCCGGCAAATGTCAAATAATCAAACGTTGCAACAAAAAAAAAAAAAAAAAAAGAAGAAAAAACAAAGAAAGAAAGAAAAGAAAAAGAATTATAAAATTTAAAAAACACATTTTTAAAAAGACACTCCTCCTCTTTCTTATCTCCCCCTCTTCCCTCCTCCTCCTCCTCCTTCCTACTGACAGAACAGGTAAAACGTGTTGATGTTTTTTTTTTCACTCGAAATTAACACGTAAATTGTATCATGTCATAAAATTGAAAAGTGGGTCACATGAAATTGTTAAAATGCAATTGCAGTAATATAATTCTTCTTATTATTTTTTATCTATTTAAGACCGTCCATGTTTTGTTTGAATTTAAATGTTATAATAACACAACATAGTTTCATGTGTTGTCGCAATCATCAGATAGCAACACGTGAAATTCTAAGTAACGGGACCATAATTTTATATTCTAGGTTTCAAATCAATTTTTATACCGTTAATAATTTGCTTATATATATATATACGTTAATGTATGAGTAGTGGCTTACCGGTGGGTACGAGTACGATCGTTGGAAGCGCACAGTATCCAGGGGTTAAGACCGAGAAAAAACAAATACAAAGTGCTCAATACAATGTAGAGCAAAATTTATTTATAAAATGGATAAAAGTAACCTACTCGAGTTTCATCGCCTGAATCGTCAGGGTTACATCCGCTGAATTAATCGAGTTTTCGATTAATGTCAGTTGGTACATGTATGACCGTTGAAATGGGTCTTTTTTTTTTTTTTTTTCAAGACCCATTTCAACGGTCATACATGATACCAACTGACATTAATCGAAAAACTCGATTAATTCAGTGGATGTAACCCTGACGATTCAGGCGATGAAACTCCAGTAGGTTACTTTTATCCATTTTAATATATATATATATATATATATATATATATATATAGTGTGTGTGTGTGTGTGTGTGTGTGTGTGTGTAGTTGTGTGGTGAAAGTATATGTGTGTGTGTGTGAGTGGAAATATTTGTATATATATATATATATATATATATATATATATATAATGAGTAAGCCTAATGAGTCAGATAATATCTACCTAGCTTTCTCCTAACGGATCATCAGGATAATTCTGAATTTCTTTTATACTGCTGGAGATTAGAAATATATATATATATATATATATAGTAAAGAAAGAAACCTTAAAGATCGGCTATTTGCGGTTAGGGTACTTTTCCACTCCATGTCGTTATTTCCCTGCACAGGGGTATCTGAATCTACCCATGTACTGGACTATTCTTTAGTCAAGACCATTCCTACACTCCTATGGTTATAAATGTACATATTAAATGATAGTATTCAAGTATAATAACTTTGAACTATGGTATCTGAGTATTTTTATCATTTTATATATACCTGATTTCTTGATCCCTGTGATGGTATCGAGTTTCAATTCATATATATATATATATATATATATATATATATATATATATATATATATTATAACTATATTCATATATATGATATATATTAGACATATATCAACATAATGCAAGCAGCACACTGACGGTTATTTAGACCCAGTATAGCAGTCCATTTATATCACAAACAAACACAGACACAGACACACACACACACACGTACATTCTTGAGAAGAGTAACTCCCAAAAGG
This sequence comes from Doryteuthis pealeii, assembly GCA_023376005.1. Classification (NCBI taxonomy): domain Eukaryota; kingdom Metazoa; phylum Mollusca; class Cephalopoda; order Myopsida; family Loliginidae; genus Doryteuthis; species Doryteuthis pealeii. The sequence continues at coordinate 91,336,837 of CM042160.1, read as the reverse complement.
TATTAATCGATTCTGGTGTCTAAATCATTCTCTTAAAATAAAACCTATTTGAATATGACTAGAGAAGCTTCCTCAAAAGAATATTTATGCTTTCTACTTTAAATTCAGCCTGTCGTCTGATAAGTGACAAGTGAAGAGAGATCTAATAAATTAGATGTCTACAGAAGTAAAACCGGGTTGTTCACACATTACAATTTACAAAATTTGAGCAATGTTACATAAAGAATAGGCATAGCATTTTGTTTGGTTAGATTTTACGGTATGTCAAGCCGTGTTGGTTATCTATGCTATTTTTCTGAATTTTTTAGATGATGCTTGATAATTTGGATATTATTCGTATATCCTCATCTTTTTGTATCTACTATCGACTATAATTTGTCCTATTGTCCTCATCTTTATTGTTATCTACACTATTTCTCTGAATTTTTGAGATGATGCTTGATAATTTGGATTATTTGGATTATTCGGACTATTGTCCTCATCTTTATTGTTATCTACACTATTTCTCTGAATTTTTGAGATGATGCTTGATAATTTGGATTATTTGGATTATTCGGACTATTGTCCTCATCTTTATTGTTACTTCAGCTGAGACTATTTCTTGAATTTTTCAGGATGATCTTGATACATTTTGATATTTGGATTTATTCGGACTATTATCCTCATCTTTATTGTTATCTACACTATTTCTCTGAATTTTTTAGATGATGCTGATAATTTGTATTCATTTGGATTATTACGGATATTGTCCTCATGCTTTAATTGTTATCTACACTATTTCCTCTGATTTGAGATGAATGGCTTGATAATTTGGATTATTTGATTATCGGACTAATTGTCTCATCTTTATTGTTATCGTACTACAACGCTATTTCTCTGAACTTTTGAGATGATGCTTATAATTTTGTATTATTTGTTTATCGGACTATTGTCCCTCTATCTTATTGTTATCTACGACTATTTCTTGAACTTTTGAGATGATGCTTGATAATTTGTATTATTTGATTAATTCGGGACTAGTTGTCCTCATCTTTTAAATTGTTATCTACACAAACGTTTCGGCCGATGTGGCAGGTATTATCTTGTCGGACTCTGGAACGTTTCTTTTTAAACAATTATTAGCTTGCTAACTCACTTTTCGCTAATCTCAATTATCTTTATCAAGCTGAATTGGGTGCGCCTACGAATTATGTTTTGTCTAGTATATATATATTATATATATATATATAACATAACTGACGACCCACCCTGCGCTAAGTAGGTCCGGCATATTCAAACACCGGGTTAGCTAAGTCGGTAGAGCGTTCGGCTATAAACAAAGGTTCCTAGTTCGAATACGCCGCTCGCCACTCAGGCGTATGAGTACCACAGGGATCTGTGCGGTAGAAGTAAAGAGCTGATGGTATATGTGTGGCGCCTCCCCTCAGACGCTAATAATCTCCTTGGTCTACGCGCTGTGAAAAGGGGATAGACCCCTCGCTGCATTGGCTGATACCGACATTAGGCCCGCCCCGACGACTTTACTTACTTTATATATTATATATATATATATATAATATATAGAAGAGAGAGAGAGAAGAGAGAGAGAGAGGAGAGGGAGACAAGTATGAACAAGGAGAAAAAATAAGAGCCCATCACCTCATCTCCACTCGTCTCTCTCTCTCTCTCTCTCTCTCTCTCTCTCTCTCTCTCTCCTCTCTCCATTATATCCCAATAGTAAAGGGAGTATATATTTTACAACCTCTCCACACGAGCAGGATGCGACACAAGGTCAATTTCTTAAGCGGAGTTTAACAGGTTTGAATTCAGAGTTTTACTTCTCCTAGACTGGTTTACCTAACCAAGGTTAAATAGTCCAGTCTGCCCTGCTATTTACCATAGCCATAGTTGGATGCATACGTTTCCTAAGGGTATTAACGCAATGTGAAATGCAAACAGCTTCGTCCAGGATTTGAACTCGGGTCGACAAGTCCATTTCCAACGACTCTAACCATTACACCACGCACCTCCATAAAGAGGTATATAACACCATGGGAATCAGAATCGTGTGAAATATTGCTACGATTTTATGGGCCATCCTCTAGGCTTCAAGCAAGAGCGCTTGCCCAGCGGAAATCCTTGGTAAAGAATCCTTTGGTTGTTCCTGGTGGGCTCCTCAGTATTGTAAGTTCCTTCGTCAATGATTGCATTGGACATCTCTCAGTATCAGTGCGTAAGTAGTCAACCAACCACGCATTCGTGGTGTTGATTGACTGGGTTTAAACCGTGACCTCGCTTAATCTAAATTTAAGTGGTGTATGGTAGCCCGCCTTATATCACCAAATAATCTAGTGAGTTCGATTCTCACTGGGTGTCCCCTACTTCTGGCCTTGTGCCACATCTAAGCTAAGCCTAGTAAATAACAAGATCACCAAATAATCTAGTGAGTTCGATTCTCACTGGGTGTCCCCTATTTCTGGCCTTGTGAAACATCTAAGCTAAGCCTAGTAAATAACTAGATCACCAAATAATCTAGTGAGTTCGATTCTCACTGAGTGTCCACTACTTCTGGCCTTGTGCCACATCTAAGCTAAGCTTAGTAAATAACTAGATCACAAATAATCTAGTGAGTTCGATTCTCACTGGGTGTCCCCTACTTCTAGCCTTGTGCCACATCTAATCTAAGCTTAGTAAATAACTATATCACCAAATAATCTAGGGAGTTCGATTCTCACTGGGTGTCCCTACTTCTGGCCTTGTGTCACATCTAAGCTAAGCCTAGTAAATAACTAGAGCACCAAATAATCTAGGGAGTTCGATTCTCACTGGGTGTCCCCTACTTCTGGCCTTGTGCCACATCTAAGCTAAGCTTAGTGAATAAGTATATCACCAAATAATCTAACAAATATATGTAAATATTTTGATGTCAAAGTGTCATGTACACCTGTATCACCATTGTAAGTGAGGAGCGATACTCAGTGAGGTTTCAATTCAGACTGTGCAATAACAACAGTCATCCTGTGTTGTCGCGTTAATGCATTAACATTGTTGTTGTTGTTGCTGATGCTGCTGTTGAATACATCTCTGCATTCTGAGCAAAGTGCTTTCCGGGCCATTTTTTTCTTCTATAGACACAAATGCATCAGGTACTAAGAGATTCAAAGTGGACAGTCCGTTCTTCTTTGTTTGTTGGTCAGTCGTTGTTCATTGTATTGGTCACGCTCTACTGGTCTCTTGTGAATAGATACGCGACGGGACAAAGCGACCGGATTTTAAAGGATTCGGCTTTTTAGACATTTGGGACTTCAGGGCTTTGGCGAACAAGGAATGACAATTATTAATGCTGGTATTAAAGGGAAATGGCAGCCCATGGATAGTTGATGACGACGGACAGATCATTAATAAAAGACGAGGTTGTTTGGTAGGGAGCAATTTATTCTATTTCCCTTTTGTAAATGATCGGCTCTCTTGAACGTTCTCGACCGTAGGAGCGGTGTTCAGTAAATTCTTGTACCTTAGAAAAATAAGACCGTTAAGCAACAGATAGGTTTGAACAATGCTTTATAGTGAGGCAACTATATCATTAAGAATTTTTATTTTATTTTGTCAATGTAAGTTGCAAAATTTCAGGACCCTCCTGTTGAAATTATCTTTAGTCAGTACAAATTAACACTAACATACTCTAATAATAATAAGGGTCAGAAGTTATCTGCCCTAATCCATTGATTGTACGGGTGAGTTACTTGCCGTTTGATCTATTAATTTCAGTCATTGTTTTTAAATAAATAAAACACCTCGTGTTATGAAAAGCAGTTGTAATATGTTGCCTCTTTAATCAAATGGAAGGTATCTCAATTGGAATATGTCTCGATGAATAACTGCACTTGCTAAAGACAAAAAGGTGTGTCTCATTTTCTGTGGGATTAAGTTATTAAATTCCCAACACCTCCGTCCGCCCTATCGGCTGGGGTGTTAGAATGCACCGACTGCACCTCTGCAGAGGGGTAAGACTCCCCCAATGGGGCCACTTGTTGGCCGTGGGTGGCGACCCGTGATGCTTAAGGATAGTCCAGGTGGATGAGTAGTTCATGACATGCAATACTCCCCTTTGGTCCTATCTTGGGCTAGACGGGCGGTCGGAGAAGCCCCTCCGATCAATCGGCTGGTCACGTCAAGCCCTAGCACCTATATGATTTTCCCAACCCTATTGCCCTTATGGCAAGCCCCAACCCCTTTTTATCATATAGGTGCTAGAAGGCGGTGGCTGCAGGTCTACATGTCCTGGGAATTACGTTAAACTCTATCTGATGGTGAGGTTCCAGATTTGGAGGTTTGGGGAATGTGGAGCACCCCTTCATCATCATTGCTCCCTGGTCCACTCTGACCCGGAGTGGTAGTATTTGTTAGGGTCCCATCTATGGGTTAAATAGAAAAATGTATTTATAAAAAAATTGTATTATCCATTAAGAATTGATTTATTTCAAAACTTTATCGGCATTAAATGACCCACTGAGGTTGATATGCCGTAAAACAAAACAAACCAAACCAACACCTCCGTCGTACACTCGTTAGAGTTGGAGTTAGTGTTAGAGTTATGGTTAATTCATTAAATGTTAGAGGTTAACAAACAACACCATAGTTACCTTATTTTTCTATACACTTGCATTGTGATAGCCTTCAAAACCAACCAACAAATTTTAAAGAAATATTTTTAGAGATTTTTTTTAATTAATTTTTTTTTTTTAATGTGAATAATCCGAGTGTTCATGTCACTAAAGAATCAACTGATATTTTAGAAATACTGACGTTCGCAAAACCGATTAATATCTAATATTATAAAATATTAATAAATTAATATGCTAGATTCATAGAAGTGCGTGGTGTTAAAGTTATGGGAAATGGACTCGTCGCACCGAGTTCAAATCCTGGATGAGATAATTGCATTTCACTTAGCGCTAATATCCTTGGGAAAGGTATGAATCCTACTCTACCTCCAGCTATGGATAAATAGTAGGGCAGACTGGGCTCTTTAACCTGGGTTAGGCAACCGGTCTAGGAGAAGGAAAATTCTGAATTTAAACCTGTTGAACTCCGCTTAAGAAATTGACCTTGTGTCACATCCTGCTCTTGCGGAAAGGGTTGGTAGATTCATGTTTATGAATTCTTGTGGCAAGAGAACAATGAAAGTAACACTTTCAATCAAATTCTTAATGATATAGTTGATTCACAATAAAGCATTTTTTAAAGAATTTATTTGGAAAGGTATGAACCCTTCAGGTATGAATACGACTACTGTTCTTCTACAAGGATGGATTTGGCATTGAATCACCCAAAAGGTTGATGCTCGATATGGAATATTTTCGGTTTATGGCATATCAACCTTTGTGGGCAATTCAATGCCCAAGCCATTCTATTGAAATTTATGTTATTTAACCTCGGGTTGCTTGTCCGAACTAAACTAAGAACTTTCTTCTCTTTATGTACCCATTTAAATGTGCATATATATGTAATAAAACTGTTGCATTTCATATCGTTTTAACTCTTGTTCCTTAATGTCATAATCCGCATTTTCTCATCTGCTTACCCCACTTTCCTTTCGTTAATTTTTTATAATTCTTGTAGAACAACATTAGTCGTACTAATAGCGACTGGTGTTCGAACTCGCTTACGAAGATGTTGCAGTGCAGGACTTTAGTCGCCTCTGTAAGAATAGTTCAAAGTTATATATACTTGAATACAAGACTCCGACGAAGGTTGACAGACAAAACATTTAATATGGTACAGCACATGGATATAACAAGATACATAATACATAGGTAAAACAAAGTTACATGTAGAAAGATAAATACACATTCATGAATGGTGCAAGATATACAAAAAGTACAGACATGAGACTAAGAATAGTCCATGCTGTATAATTCACTTACAGTAATGTAAGGGGGCGAGCCCCAACGAGAGGGGTAGACCAAAATCTACCCCATGTGTCTCGTGGTTATTGGAACAGGAAAAGAGGTAGAAGCGTTTGAACCCGGCGCTTAAATACTCTAGCCCCCTAGCGGGCACCAGCAAACTAAACGGGCAGACAACTCAACGGGAAGATAATCCCTACACCTCCATTGTTGCGTTACGGCCTTTCTTTTTAAGGTCTCTTCGATCTCTTCCCTTTCTTCTAAAACTGTATTGTGTTAGTATAGCATTTAAATCTAAGGCTAACAGCAAATAAATGAATTAAAACTCAGTTTAATTCTAACAATTTATTAACGAACAATTAAAACAATGAGTAACAATATAAAGTCCTTCATGTGTATAAAGTTGGTTTGAAGGACTCACCGGCGTGCTGGTGGAGATATCTGGTATCATAGGGTGATTTCTTGGGGGGGGGGTTAAAGTCGCTGCCTCGTCGGATCTGGTCCGGGGTTTCTCTGTGGGGATTTTGCTATGCACCAAAACTTCTGGGCTCATCACGTGGTTGGTAAATCCAATCACAGAAAGCCTCTCCCTCACTCAACTCCACACATAGAAATTACCATTTTAATGATTCAACAACTGTTTGTTTTTTGTTTTTTTTCATAATGTCCTAAACATCTTCATTATTTATCAAATCATCCCAATCGGTTTTGCGCACGTCAGCATTTCTAAGATATCAGTTGATTCTTTATTGACGTTGACACTCGGATTGTTTACATTCAAAAAAAATATTTAATTTAAAAAAATTCTCTAAAAATATTTCTTTGAAATTTAGTGGATAGTTTTGAAAGCTATCACAATGCAAGTGTAAAGAAAAATAAGGTAACTATGGCGTTGTTTGTTAACCACTAATTTATTCTTAATATTTCGAGATAAAATGTCTTCGACAGAAGATTTCTGAAACTGAAGCTGTTGTTAGTGATTGTCCATTCTGCTTTGTATCTTATATCTTCCAAATGGACGAAGCTGTTTGAATTTCATATAGCGCTAATACCCTTGGGAAGGGTATGAATCCAATTCTCCCTCCAGCTATGGGTAAATAGCAGGGCAGACTGGGCTCTTTAGCCCTGGCTAGGTAACCAGTCTAGGAGAAGGAAAACTCTGAATTAAAACCTGTTAGACTTCGCTTAAGAAATTGACCTTGTGTCACATCCTGCTCGTGCGGAGGGGTTGGTAAATATATATATTATCCAAATTCTCTGCGAGTGTGTGTGTGGGGGGGTGTTTATGTGTGTGTTTATATGCGTGTGTCTGTTCAACAATGTCTGATTATCATTCCAGGTTTAGCCTACTCTTTTTGTTTTATTATTAAGCAGTAGCCTGTTTGTTTATTTCCTGGCCCGTTTGATTCTTGTGTGTGTGTGTGTGTGTGTGTGTGTGTGTGTGTGTGTGTGTGTGTGTGTTCAACAATGACTGATTATCATTCTAGGTTTGACCTACCCTTTTGTTTTATTATTGTTTCTTTAAAATTATTTTTCTTTCTTTTCTCTTTTCTTCCGAATCTAAAACCTAAATGATAAATTACAAACTACTAAAATAATTGCTTGAGGTCCCTGATTATTTTATACCATTACCGGCTGTGGGATGAGAAAATAGGGAAAAATGAATAGGCTAGAGGAATAACTCTGATAAATTTGCAAATTTAATGAATTTCCATATCGAGCACTCTATTCATTAGGACCAATTAATGTTGGATTATTTCTCGGATTTTTTAGATGAGGCCTGATAATTAGTATTATTTGGATTATTCGGACTATATAAGTTCCCAAAATTCATACTGAATTGTACAATTGGACACATAGCCTAGTGGATAAAGGAGTTAGGTTAAGACAGTTCTAAGTGACAGTTATCTCCAGACTGCAGGTTCAATCTTGGTCAAGGGCAGCAGTAACATAGAATAATAATTGACATAGCTTAACATCTATACCCCAGCTATGGTTAGCGGAATGAGAACATCCTTGGAGTGAATAAAGGGTTAGGTTCCGTGATGGCTCCCGATTACGACAAGAAGGTTCCCGAGTTCAAAAAGAAGGTTCCCGAGTCTGAAAAGAAGGTTCCCGAGTCCGAGAAAGTTCCCGAGTTCGACATGAAATACCTGAAGAAGGCCGGAGGACATATCGGCTGAAACGTTATACAGATAACAATGAAGATGAGACAATAGTCCGAATAATCCAGATAATACTAATGTTGGATTATTTTGGTTCATATAAGGTGTGGTGTGGCCCATCACTTAAACTCATAGACTCTGCGTGATAGACAACCAAGGACTCTACCTCACACTAAGGAACACTGAGGAACAACCAAGGACTCTGTCTAACACTAAGGAACAACCAAGGATTCTTCACTAAAGAACACAAGGAATCTCCACTGTAAAGTGCTCTTACTTTCAGCCTAAAAATGACCACAAAAATCGTAACAGATAACACTGTCGGTAATGTGTGTCACTCCCTTTCAAATAATATCATTATTCCGTTATTGGTAAATGGAGGTTAATATACAAACATTTCCGTTATAGTATTTTTACTATAAACGCATCGAGTAATAGGTACTGCTATCCAATGGTGAGGGATATGAGATTTAAAAAGTGTATACTTAAATTTAGCCAGATACTATATAACCCGGGAACGGCCGGATAAACACGCCTAGTTTAATGTATATTTGCTGCGAACGGAGGCGCGTGGTGTAATGGTTTACGTCATAGGAAATAGACATGGCAACACGAGTTCAAATCCTGTATTAGTTTGTTTACATTTCCCATAGCGCCAATACCATTGGGAAACGTATGAATCGAATTATTCTCCCACCAGCTATGAGCAAATAGTAGGGCAGACTGGGCTTTTTAACCATGGCTAGGTATCCAGTCTAGGAGAATGAAAAGTCTGAATTCAAACCTGTTAAACTCTGCTTAAGAAATTGACCTTATGTCAAATCCTAGTCGTGCAGAGAGGTTGGCAAAGTTTCCAGCGCATATCATACATTACTTTAGATGTGTGCAAAAGTTTCCAGCGCATATCATACATTACTTTAGATGTGTGCAAAAGTATTCAGCGAATATCATATATTATTTTAGAAGTGTGTGTAAAAGTTCCCAGCGCATATTGTACATTATATTACGTTTGTACAAAAGTATCTAGCGAATATCATACATTATTTAAGATGTGTGCAAAAGTTCCCAGCGAATATCATACATTATTTAAGGTGTGTGCAAAAGTTCCCAGCGCATATTATACATTATATGGTGTGCAAAAATTTCCAGCGAATATCATACATTATTTAAGATGTGTGCAAATGTTCCCACATGGGGTACGTGGTAAATACCGCACTAATAACATGGGCTCTTTGTGCCTGTGATTCCGGTGGCTTCGGCCAATGGATCATTAGTATTAATTAAAGGCTATAATTGAGGCTCCCCTTAAGGGGGAATACCGACGGGATTGACACATTTTTGCACCCGCCATCCCATGAGCGCATACGTGGGATGCGAGGTAAATATTTTAATAACAGGGACTGTTTTGAAATAGATCTAACTCATATTTTTATAGGGACCTCGTTAATAAATAAGAGTTATTCTATCTATTAATAAAGGATTTTGACTATAAATTAAATACACATTGGATAAACTCACGCAATTCCTGCGCTTATTGGGAGGTAAGCAGTGACGTAGTTTTGGTTACAGACAGACATACACCGAATCTCCATTATAATAAGATATATATATATTGTTTTCTTCAGTTTTCTGTAAAGTTTGGTAAGCGGTTTATCGTTACGACAAAGGGAGAACTTTTTCTCTGGCTTCTGATCTCTTCTGTCTGCAAATAGAATCAAAATCTGATTTTCGAACGAGCGCGTTCTTTCTCTCTAAATTGCGATTAGTCAGCAGCTTGTAAAATCCAGCGCATTCATTCTATCCAAATACGTGTGCACGTTGATTTGATTGGTAACAAAAACCAGGGGACGCTTTGTTACATTCACCGGGAAGAACATCTGCTCTGATTTTGCCTTGCCGTCTGGAGGGCGGTCAAGTCAAGAAGACGGACCCGCTCTCTCAAGCCACGGCTGATGATCAGTCGAGTGAAAAACTGGAAACATAGAAGTCTTTAAACAGCGAGCACGTCCAGACATCGTTTTAACAAAAGGGGAAGAAGGCGGCCATTGAAAATCGGCAATAGGATAATGGCGTCTAGAACTTCCGGTTAAGAGCTGCGTTCGACATTTCCGGTCAGCGGTGACTCTTGTGTTAAATGGCGGCACAAGAAGCTTTTAATAAATGGCAATGTTTGGCTGCCCAGGAACAAAGAATAAATTGTCACGTACGGTTGTAATTGAGGACATGTTCTAATGGTGAATGTTGGTGCGGATCGTGTCGTCAGAGTTGGTCTTTTCAGTCGAATATTGGCGGGAAGCGCTTTTAGAAAAGTGCCGTATTGTTTTCTGAATAGAGAAAGACGTAATTGCACGTATATATATATATATATATATATATATGTATATAAGGGTCGGTGTAGCTCAGTCGGTAGAGTGTTCGGCTTGGAACCACAAGGTTCCTAGTTCGATACCGGTCCTCGCCAACTCAGCGTATGAGTAGTACAGGGATCTGTGCGGTAAAGTAAGGAGCTGATGGTAGGTGTGGCGCTCCACCCCAGATGCTAAAACAATCTCCTTGGTCTAGCGCTATTGAAAAGGGGATAAACTCCCTCGCCGATTGGCTGATACCGACACTAGGCCGCCCTGACGACTTTACTTACCATTACTTACTTACAGGTGACCTAGAAAAAAAGGAACCCAAATTATTTATTTTCCCATTAAACTAACCCTAAAGCCCACCTCTAACCCTAACCCTAACCCCTAGTTAAATTAACAGTTTTATTACTCCCTCGCTGTTTGGCTGATACCGACATTAGGCCGCCCCGACGACTTTACTTTTATATATATATATATATATATATATATATATATATATATATAACACACACATACATACACACACACACACACACACACACATATATATATATATATATATATATATATATATATGAAAGAATTGGGAGAGATTGAAAATGCTGAAGAGAGAGAGAGAGGGAAATAAATCAGACAGAAGCAGATCGAGATAATTACGCAAAATAATCATCAGAATTATATATATATATATATATATATATATATATATATATACGATCCAGTCTGTAAACAGACGATCATTGCTTTATGCAGGCAGTGAAAGTTAATCTAAGTCACTCCTATATATATATATATATATATATATATATATATATATATATTATATATATATATATCAATTTTTCATACAACGTGTGAAGAGCATGTGCGATACCCCCCTTATCAGCTGACAATCATATATATATATATATATATATATATATATATATGCTCCCTAGGGTTGAGCACTCTGGGGGGGGGATTTCGCTTGAGTTAAGCGTAAACGCGACGCTCTTCTATATAAGGAATGGAGCACTCTGTCACGGCCTTTACACACAAAGCGATGTGTGTATTAAAACAGTTAAAAATCCCTTCCCATTCTGTAAGTGAAGACAGCCTAATTGTTAAGGTGCCGGTCGGATTTCAATTCCGGCTGTAGGTAGCTTACAAAATGTCTAGCCACACTGAAGAGACTTGATAAGTCGAAACACGTGTCTGTGGATGACCCTATATATATATATATATATATATATATATATATATTACAAGAATTATCAACTGATACTACACTCTTTTCTACCAAAGAAAACTACGGCCTAGGATTAAAAAGGAATATCTACTGATATTACACCCTTGCCTACCAAGGAACACTATGGACTGGTATTAAACAGAGTATGTACTGATAATACATTCTTTTTAAAAAGAAACACTACCGACAAAAATTACAAAGAGTATCTACTATTTCCAGCAACAAGTCACCATTGCTTCTAAGATGGCGACCATTCTCATTAGCACGGCATTTCAAAACGCCCCTCAAGTTTTGGTTTGTTTGGCTTGTTTTGTTTTACGGCATATCAACCTCAGTGGGTCATTTAATGCCGATAAAGTTTTGAAATAAATCAATTCTTAATGGATAATACAATTTTTTTATAAATACATTTTTCTATTTAACTCATAGATGGACCCTAACAGGTACTACCACTCCGGGTCAGAGTGGACCAGGAGCAATGTAACTCATAGATGGGACCCTAACAGGTACTACCACTCCGGGTCAGAGTGGACCAGGGAGCAATGGTGATGAAGGGGTGCTCCACATTCCCCAAACCTCCAAAACTGGAACCTCACCATCAGATAGAGTTTAACGTCATTCCCAGGACATGTAGACCCTCAGTCACCGCCTTCTAGCACCCATATGATAAAAAGGGGTTGGGGCTTTCCATAAGGGCAATAGGGTTGGGAAAATCATATAGGTGCTAGGGCTTGACGTAACCAGCCGATTGATCGGAGGGGGCCTCTCCGACCGCCCGTCTAAGAAAGTACCAAAGTGGAGTTTTGCAAGTCGTGGACTGCTCATCCACCTGGCTTCCTCAAGTTTTAAATTGGGTTTAAGTTCGGAGAATTGGTCGGCAAGTTTATCTTTCGAGAACCACAGAGCCTAATTTGTGCAGGTATTCCGTAGTTTTATGTGCTGAATGCGAAGGAGCATTATCTTCCATAAATATGAGGTGCTGTCGGTGTATTCTAAAGCCCCAGTCGACAGGGCTGGTGAAATTTGATAGGTAAAGAGATTACGACATGAAGGTTCTCGAGTTCGAATAAAAAGTTCCCTAGTTCGAGTGCGTTCCCGAGTCCGGCAAGAAAGTTATGGTAATTATGTAGACAAGATAATGATAAAGGCATCAGGTAATGAAACATGACTCAATGCTTTTAAACAAACGGTGTATTCAACAACAAACATAAACATGCAATATACAATATGTAACGTGTGATATACAAAATGTGTGTGAGGTTTACAAATGTGTTATAAATTGTACAAATTCTAGAGTGTAGGTGTAGGGTTGCACAATAATGCGTTTGCAAAACTTATCTGGTCTCTGGTATAAGAGGTGAGTGTCTCTTGCTAGCTTGAGTTAAGTTTGACTTTACGAGTCACCGGCTCCTGGGAAAGCTGGCTTCATTAAGCACGTCCTTTAACGACGGCTGATTGCAGCGAAAAAAAGAGGTAGATTGCAGCAATCAATCTTCGAAATTTGGCGGCCAAACTAAGCCTAGTAATATGTGTTTTGATTGGTCGCTGACAATGGTTTTTAACCAATTACATAAGGTCTCTTATCAGGCGATCGTTAAGGGGCAATGTCTCTTATAAGGCGATGGTTAAGGAGCCGTAACTGTGTAATGTCATATTATTTTTTTTTAAATACCTGAAGAAGGCCGGAGGGCACATCGGCCAAAACGTTGTGTACATATAATAAAGATGAGGACAATTTTTTGCTTCTTTTTTTTTCTTCGACTGGTGGCCCAATTATTTATCACTGATAAGAAAAACTATTGATAATCGCAGATTCAGTTATAGCACTAATAGACTTATTCTGCCAGAAATGCTCCGAGTACTTCCGGACCACCGACAATCATTTTCTTTAGGATTTTCAATGGATTTCTATAGTAAAATAATTATGAATGTACTTCTATAGTAAAGGTCATTCTGAATGTATTTCGATGGCAAAATTATTATGAATGTATAGTAAAATCCTTCTGAGTGTATTACGATTGTAAGATCATTTTGAATGCATTTTCTATAATAAAATCATTCTGAATATATTTTGTAGTATTTCTAAAGTAAGATTATTCTTAATTTATTCCGAAGGTAAGCTCATTTTGAATGTATTTCTATATCAAAATCATTCTAAATGTTTTTTGTTGTTTCTTTTTTTTTGGGGGGGTCTTTGTTTTTTGCTTCTTTTTTTCTTCTTCGACTATTGGCCCATTTATTTATCACTGATAGTTTTTGTTTTGAAAAAAGATTTTCCACAACGGCAATTCTCTTCGAAAGACAACCTACAAAGGACCTCCTCCTCCCCGTCCTTGCAATTCTTCTACGAGTCCTTTAAGCATTCCCTGTGGTAATTCTGTGACGAGTTTTATTAAGTGGCCGTGTGTTCTTTTTATGGAGAGATTCAATTAACAGGAAATGGGTTCCTCTCCTTTGAGCGAACTCTTCAATTTTAGGAAATTAAAAAAAAAAAATAAAGACACTGCGAGAAAGGAGAGGAGAGGGAGAGGAAGGATAGAGAGGACACAGCGTCTTTTCAGTAAAGATGTTCTGTTTGTTTGCTAAATGCTTTAGTGTATATTAGCTTGATATATATATATATATATATATATATATATATATATATATATATATATATGTATATACATATATATATATATATATATACATACATATATATATATATATATATATGCTTACGGTACTTTTGTAAGAAAACGTTGCAACTAAGTCTTGATTAGTCTTCATTCAATATCCTTCATTTTATCGATTATTTGACAATCACTTTCTGTTCCCATCAATCTTCATCTCTTCCTGTGCACACATTATCCAGTTGCTTTCTTTTGTTCTTTCTTTCTTTCTTTCTTACTTTGTTTAGATAGATAGATAGATAGATAGATAGATAGATGTGAAAAGACTGGGATAGATAGATAGATAGATGGATGGATGGATGTGAAAAGACTGGGATAGATAGATAGATAGATGGATGGATAGATAGATAGATAGATAGATAGATATGAACAGATTTTAATATTAGATAGAAAGATATAAATAAATAAATAGACTTTGATATGAGATAGATAGATAGATAGATAGATAGATAGATAGATATGAAAGACTGAGATAGATAGATAAATAGATAGATAGATAGATAAAAGACTGAGATAGATGGATAAATAGATAATAAAATAGATAGATAGATAGATAGATAGATTTTAATATTAGATAGAAAGATATAAATAAATAAATAGACTTTGATATAAGATAGATAGATAGATAGATAGATAAGAACAGACAGACAGACAAAGAAAAGATAGATAGATAGATAGATAGATAGATATGAAAAGACTGAGATAGATAGATAAATAGATTGATAGATAGATAGATAGATAGATAGATAGATAGATATGAAAAGACTGGGATAGATAGATAGATAGATAGATAGATAGATAGATAGAACAGATTTTAATATTAGATAGAAAGATATAATAAATAAATAGACTTTGATATGAGATAGATAGATAGATAGATAGATAAGAACAGACAGACAGACAAACAGAAAGATAGATAGATAGATAGATTTGATAGATAGATATGAAAAGACTGAGATAGATAGATAAATAGATAATAGATAATAGATAGATAGATAGATAGATAGATATGAACAGATTTTAATATTAGATAGAAAGATATAAATAAATAAATAGACTTTTGATATGAGATAGATAGATAGATAGATAGATAGATAGATAGATAAGAACAGACAGACAGACAAAACAGATAGATAGATAGATAGATAGATAGATAGATATGAAAAGACTGAGATAGATAGATAAATAGATAGATATGAAAAGACTGAGATAGATGGATAAATAGATAATAAATAGATAGATAGATAGATAGATAGATATGAACAGATTTTAATATTAGATAGAAAGATATAAATAAATAAATAGACTTTGATATGAGATAGATAGATAGATAGATAAGAACAGACAGACAGACAAACAGAAAGATAGATAGATAGATAGATAGATAGATATGAAAAGACTGAGATAGATAGATAGATAGATAGATAGATAGATAGATAGATAGATATGAAAAGACTGGGATAGATAGATAGATAGATAGATAGATAGATAGATAGATAGATAGATATGAACAGATTTTAATATTAGATAGAAAGATATAAATAAATAAATAGACTTTGATATGAGATAGATAGATAGATAGATAGATAGATAAGAACAGACAGACAGACAAACAGAAAGATAGATAGATAGATAGATTGATAGATAGATATGAAAAGACTGAGATAGATAGATAAATAGATAATAGATAATAGATAGATAGATAGATAGATAGATAGATAGATATGAAAAGACTGAGATAGATAGATAAATAGATAGATATGAAAAGACTGAGATAGATGGATAAATAGATAATAAATAGATAGATAGATAGATAGATAGATAGATATGAACAGATTTTAATATTAGATAGAAAGATATAAATAAATAAATAGACTTTGATATGAGATAGATAGATAGATAGATAAGAACAGACAGACAGACAAACAGAAAGATAGATAGATAGATAGATAGATAGATATGAAAAGACTGAGATAGATAGATAGATAGATAGATAGATAGATAGATATGAAAAGACTGGGATAGATAGATAGATAGATAGATAGATAGATAGATAGATAGATATGAACAGATTTTAATATTAGATAGAAAGATATAAATAAATAAATAGACTTTGATATGAGATAGATAGATAGATAGATAGATAGATAAGAACAGACAGACAGACAAACAGAAAGATAGATAGATAGATAGATTGATAGATAGATATGAAAAGACTGAGATAGATAGATAAATAGATAATAGATAATAGATAGATAGATAGATAGATAGATAGATATGAACAGATTTTAATATTAGATAGAAAGATATAAATAAATAAATAGACTTTGATATGAGATAGATAGATGGATAGATAGATAGATATTAACACTAAGAATATATATATATATATATATATATATATATATATATATATTATACCAACCCCTCCACACGAGCAGGATGCGACACAAGGTCAATTTCTTAAGCGGAGTTTAACGGGTTTGAATTCAGAGATTTCCTTCTCCTGGACTGGTTACCAAGCCATGGTTAAAGAGCCCAGTCTGCCCTACTATTTACTCAATTGGATTCATACCTTTCCCAAGGGTATTAGCGCTATGTGAAATGCAAACAGCTTCGAACCTGAACACTAAATCTATCTATCTATCTATCTATCTATCTATCTCAGTTTGTTCATACGTATGCATGTAACTATGTATCTTTGTATCTAATATTAAAGTCTGTTCACATCTATCTATCTATCTATCTCGGCCAATCTGTTCACTTCTATCTATCTATCTACCTCGCCCAATCTGTTCACATCTATCTATCTATCTATCTCGGCCAATCTGTTCACTTCTATCTATCTATCTACCTCGCCCAATCTGTTCACATCTATCTATCTATCTATCTCGGCCAATCTGTTCACTTCTATCTATCTATCTACCTCGCCCAATCTGTTCACATCTATCTATCTATCTATCTCGGCCAATCTGTTCACTTCTATCTATCTATCTACCTATCGCCCAATCTGTTCACATCTATCTATCTATCTACCTCGCCCAATCTGTTCACATCTATCTATCTATCTATCTATCTATCTCTCGCCCCAATCTGTTCACATCTATCTATCTATCTACCTCGCCCAATCTGTTCACATCTATCTATCTATCTATCTATCTATCTTGCTCCAATCTGTTCATATCTATCTATCTATCTACCTCGCCCAATCTGTTCACATCTATCTATCTATCTACCTCGCCCAATCAGTTCACTTCTATCTATCTCTATCTACCTCGCCCAATCTGTTCACATCTATCTATCTATCTATCTATCTATCTTGCCCAATCTGTCACATCTATCTATCTATCTATCTATCTATCTATCTATCTTGCCCAATCTGTTCACATCTATCTATCTATCTATCTATCTATCTATCTCGCCAATCTGTTCACTATATCTATCTATCTATCTATCTATCTTCTCAATCTGTTCATCTCTATCTATCTACCTCGGTTCACATCTATCTATCTATCTACCTCGCACAAATCTGTTCACATCTATCTATCTATCTATCTACCTCGCCCCAATCTGTTCACATCTATCTATCTTCTATCTATCTATCTATCTATCTGGATCTATCTATCTATCTATCTATCTATCTCGCCCAATCTGTTCACATCTATCTATCTATCTATCTATCACTATCTATCTATCTATCTACCTCGCCCATCTGTTCACATCTATCTATCTATCTATCTATCTATCTATCTATCTATCTCGCCCAAATCTGTTCACTCTCTATCTATCTATCTATCTATCTCGCCCAATCTGTTCACTCATCTATCTATCTATCTATCTATCTCGCCAATCTGTTCACATCTATCTATCTATCTATCTACCTCGCCCAATCTGTTTCACATCTATCTATCTATCTATCTGTTCACATCTATCTATCTATCTACCTCGCCAAATCTGTTTACATCTATCTATCTATCTATCTATTTCGCCCAATCCGTTCACATCTATCTATCTATTTATCTCGCCCAATCTGTTCATCTATCTATCTATCTATCTATCTCGCCCAATTCTGTTCACATCTATCTATCTATCTATCTATCTCCAATCTGTTCACATCTATCTATCTATCTATCTATCTATCTATCTATCTGAGTCTGTTCTTATCTATCTATCTATCTATCTCGCTCAATCTGTTCACATCTATCTATCTATCTATCTCGCTCATCTATCTATCTATCTATCTATCTATCTATCTCCTCAATCTGTTCACATTCTATCTATCTATCTATCTATCTATCTATTCTATCTATCTATCTATCTATCTATCTTCTTCTTCTTCTTATCTATCTATCTATCTATCTCGCCCAATCTGTTCACATCTATCTATCTGTCTATCTATCTATCTATCTCGCCCAATCTGTTCACATCTATCTATCTATCTATCTATCTATCTGTGTATATCTCTTATCAGCTTCATCGCTAAAAACCAAAATTGTTTGTTTTTCACTAAAAGCTTTTAGCGAGTATCATCACCGCAACTTAAAAAAAGAAAAAGAAATCCCATAAAAGAAAACCAGAGAATTTTCGATAAATCCCACATTCCCAATAGAACTAAGTCAATACACTTACACACCTTTTATTTGGGTAACAGTTCGATATCCGATAATGACACAAACGAATTATTCCGGCTAAACAATTTGATTTTTCATAGATGGCGCGAAATCTTTTAAAAGTAACAGATTTTTGCCGCCTTTTAAAGTTCTGTTGATCAAGAACAATCATTTCGGGTGGGGGTCTGCCTCGTTGTGGTGCTGGTGGTGGAAATAATGTGTATTTAAAAAAAACCAGCGTTAATGGTTAATAATGGTCCAATCCTTAATAAAATCCAAGATTTTGATTACCGATTTTTTTTAACGTAGACAGGTCTTGCTCGTTTAGAAGAAGACTAGAAGCGGCTACCCAGCATCGCCTGGGTAGAGGGGGATTTTTTGTTTCTTAGATTTAGTCTCATAGATCAATTATTACTGAATCGTGAGTTGGTTTCCCACAGGATGTCCCATTTAAATCCCCACGTAAAAAAGACCTTATGCTGATCTAGCCATTCTGAAAAGAAAATATTAATGTTTACTATTTACAACATTAAATACAAAAAAGAAAATCCATGCTGTTATCATTTAAATTTTATTTTTTAATTATCTTCACGAATATAAATCAAATCTTCATTATTTTTGCTCAAAAACCAAGATTGATGATAGTGAATGTTTATATATATTTACTTTGTCGTTAATTGTTTTAATTTTGTAGTTTCATCCGGACATACATACATACCAACTGCCCTTTATATATAGATAGATAGTGGAGAAAAGTAGACAAATACCGGATGTTATGGAAACTGGATGTTTATTGTCGACGATGCAACGTTTCGGTCTATTAGACCATCTTCAGGACTTGGATATAGTTCTTGCTTCAATGATGGACATTCTCAAAATGATGAAACAGAAGGTTGTCAGTAGGGGCTGGGGTGGTTGGGGGTGGGTAGTGGATTTTCTTCTCTCTAGATGGGGAGTGGTGGTGCAGGTGTTAGTCCAGAATGTTGGAGTGTGAGGATTGGTGAAGATAAATGTGTATGTGTGTGTGTGTCTGTTTTAATTGTTTTTTTTATATGTGTGTGTTGGGGAGCTGGATTTGTTATTAGTTGTATAATGTGTGAGGTTTATTTTTTATAGATAGATTGCGTAATACAAGCTTCTTGCCAACTTTCTCTAACCAACTGCTGAAAAAACGAGTTCGATCCTTGTTGGATGCCCCATACTTGCGACATTATGTCACATCCTACCTGTGGTGAACCGATTGGCTCTTTGGTACAAATGCAGAATAGCGCGCAAGAAATATCATTAGAATTGCATTTTACGTATAAATAACATTAGATTACGGAAACTCCCGAAGTAGCCTAAATCTAACCCTAACACCAACTCTAACCATTACCCTAACCCTAATTCTAGTGTCTCAAAGATTTCGGGTATTTCCGTGACATGTAATGAAATGCAATGCTTTTTATACGTAATCTAATGATATTATTTCTTGCGCGCTATTCTGCATTAGTACCGGGTATTTGAAAGGGTGTCCTATCGTGTTGTAATGGTTAGATAGCGAGACTTTCAGATCCATTATTACTAAGAAGCGAGTTCGATCCTTGCTGGATGCTCCATACTTGTGACCTTGGGTTAAATCTTACCCGTAGCAATCGGTTGGGTATTTAAAGGGCGTCCCATCGTGGTATAATTGTTAGAAGGCTTGTCTAGCAACTGAATAGTGAGTTTGATCCCTGTAGGATGCCCCATACTTGGCTGACCTCGGTCAAGCGGAACTTACATGGTTATTGAGCCTTTGGTGATTCTGACTAGACAAAGAGGCTGAATCCACATAAAAGCAACACATTTTAAAAAAAATAAAAAGGAAAGAAATAAGAGATAAACAAAGAAAGAAAAAAGAAAGAAAGAAAGAAGAAAGAAAAAAGAAAAGAAAGAAAAAAGAAAAGAAAAAGAAAAAGAAAAAGAAAGAAAGAAAAAAAAAGAAAGAAAGAAAGAAAGAAAGAAAAAAAAAAAAAGAAAAAAGAAAGAAAAAGAAAAGAAAAAAGAAAGAAAGAAAAAAAGAAGAAAAGAAAGAAAAGAAAAGAAAGAAAAAGAAGGAAAGAAAGAAAAAAAAAGAAAGAAAGAAAAAAAGAAAGAAAGAAGAAAGAAAAAAAAAAGAAAGAAAGAAAAAGAAAGAAAGAAAGAAGAAAGAAAGAAAGAAAGAAAGAAAAAAAAGAAAGAAAGAAAAAAAGAAAAGAAAGAAGAAAGAAAGAAAGAAAGAAAGAAAGAAAGAAAGAAAGAAAGAAAAGAAAGAAAAAAGAAAGAAGAAAGAAAGAAAAGAAAGAAAAAAAAAAGAAAGAAAGAAGAAAGAAAGAAAGAAAGAAAGAAGAAAGAAAAAGAAAGAAAAAAAGAAGAAGAAAGAAAAGGAAAGACGGAAAGAAAGAAAGAAAAAGAAAGAAAAAAAGAAAGAAGGAAAGAAAGAAAGAAAAGAAAAAAAAGAAAGAAAGAAAAGAAAGAAAGAAAGAAAAAAAAGAAAGAAAGAAAAGAAAAAAGAAAAGAAAGAAAGAAGGAAAGAATTTGTTTGAATCAATACAACTGCATGTTTTAACACGAAAATATCATAAAATGTGTTCTTAATTGTGCTTGCACATAATTTGAAATGAACTTAACTGTTATTAAGAACACATTTTATGATATTTTCGTGTTAAAACATGCAGTTGTATTGATTTACAGTGAAATGAAAATGGCCGACCAAAACATACGGCTTCCTCGAAGTGAATCAAACAAGGGCATTTTACTCTCATTTATGTGACTAATGTTCAGATTACCAAAACAACAATCTGTCTATAGATATCCTTCTGTAGCCATAATCGTAAATGGAAATAACCCTAGATATGTTAAATCCTTCCTTATTATCGGAAGCAAAGTTAATTACTATGTATCTCTTGACGACAAGATCGTCAGCTGAATTGCAAAAGCAACCGATGTATTCGCAAGACGTCACTGTCGCCATCGCCATTGCCTGTGGAATAACATTATTATATTGTCGAGGGTATTAACAATCGACACTATAATATCCGTGTATTAGGCGGTTGTTCTATCGATTTTACGGTGTGGTTCAGAATCATAGGTCCCTTACACGCGCGCGCGTGTACACACACACATACACACACACACACATATATATATATATATATATATATATATATATATATATTGAGTTAGAATACTAGGATACATAGATTGATAAATATATTGATAGACAAGAGTGATTAGATAAATGGATAGATACGAACAAACATATAATAATATATATATACATATATATATATATATATATATATATATATATATATAATCGCATAGGCGAGAAACTGCCAGCAACAAAGCGCCGTTGATTCCATGTCCATGCTACCCTAACTTAGATATAAATGATCTATGCATGTTATTGAACATTGTTTACTTATAAATGTAGTACCCAGATTATCTACATCAATATATAATATATATATATATATATATATATATATATATATATATATATATATATGAGTAAGGAAAATGAATCCGACGGCATATGTATAGATAAAATGGTATGAAAAGCATATATGTTGTTAAATTGAATTTATTTCTACAACTTTTTCATTGCTAATATTGCCAATATTTCGATTTCATCAAAAAATCTTCATCAGAGCATAATGATAATTGTAACGGTTTTAAGATGTGAATGTTCATCCCCGAAAATTCAAGCTATTTATAACATTTGCTAGGCTCCAAATTCGGTCTTTTTTTCTTTTTAAAATTATTGTTTACGCATAAAACATTTACATCTTAAAACGGTTACAATTATCATGATGCTCGGATGAAGATTTTTTGATGAAATCGAAATATGGGAAATATTAGACATGAAAAAGTTGTAAAAATAAATTTAATTTAAGAACGTGTTTTTCATACCATTTTATCTATCTATCTATCTGCTGAACTTTGAACCGGAACATTTAACATATATTACTATTGTAACTTTATTGTTCTAATACAAGGATTATTTATTCTTTCTTTGAAATATTTGTCTCTCTTTTATTGCTTATACACACTAATGGTGGTTTGGTCTTAACTATTATATAAGATATATACTCATACACCACAACAATATAAGTCTGTTTGATATTTGTCCTAGATTACTTGAATTTGCCGCTCTTGGACAGAAAATAATGGGGACCTGTTTGTCGTAATAGAATTGTTCGTTTTGAAATGGTCAAGAGTGTTAAGGAAGAGGGAAATGATTCAATGTGCAGAACAGTGTCCATCCCAAGTTGGTAGGTTGATTGGTTGTTACGGCACGTCAAACCCATTGGGTTATTTTATGCCGAAGACGGTTTGTTCTGTTTTGTTGATGGGCACTCATTTTTTTAACACATTTTGTTAATCATTTTTTCTATTAAACCCATATTTTTTAGTCGTCGGGATGGCCTTACAGCCAGACAGCGAGGAGTCTATCCCCTTTTCCCTAGCGCTAGACAAAGGAGATTTTTGGGGGCGTGTGAAGTGGAACGCCACACCTATCATCAGCTCCTCACTTTACCGCACAGATCTATGTGCTACTCATACGCTGAGTGGGGCGGGGCGGGTCGGTATCGAACCAGGAACCTTGTGGTTCATTGCCCGACACTCTACCGACTGAGCTAAACCGCTAACAAGTACTAACTACTCCGGGTCAGAGTGGACCTGGGAGTAATGGTGATGGTGATGAAGGGGTTATTCCACATTCTCCATAGCTCCAGAATTCGAACTTCACCATCAGATAGAGTTTAATGTCATACCCAGGACACTAAGACCCCCAGACAACGCCTTCTAGCACATATAAAAAGGCTTGGGGCTTGCCATAAGGGCAATAGGATCGGGATAATCATATAGGTGCTTCATCAGGAGGGCCTCCAATTCATCGCCCTATTACTTAAATAAGGGCCAAAGTGGAGTGTTGTGTGACATTGACTGCTCAGCCACCAGGGTTTCATCTTTAAACATCCCGGGTCGC
>CM042160.1:91302924-91307924 GCA_023376005.1 Doryteuthis pealeii | reverse complement strand
GAAAGACTGAAATATTTAACTGGAGATAGAGACATAGAAAGAAAGAAAGAAAGAAAAGAAAGAAAGAAAGAAAGAAAGAAAAAGAAGGCAAAACAGAGAAGTGAAAAGAAGAACAACAACAAAAAGAAAAACAACAACAAAAAAAAAACAAAGCAATTACAAAAACAAAAACAAAAAACACATACTTATTACGAAAATCAGAGAAGAAAAAAGAAAAAAGAAAAAAATTCGAAAAACCGACCAACCAGCCAACCAACAAAAAAATAAAAAAATAAAAAAATAGATGAAATAAATTAAAAAAACAAAAACACAAATAAAAATAAATAAAAAAGACGAAACGTGCTTTTTCTTAAATCTTCTTTTTCTTTAAGACCATTGCGACTCTTCCGTCTAATGCCTGATGCGTTCCCGCTTCGAGCTCCACTCACTAACCATTTTCGCAGGAAGCAAAAATACCAGCTTTTAGATTAAAAACCACAAAAATTTCTCCAGTTTCGCAATCTCATAAGGGGAGGTAACTCCGCACCACACAGCCATTAATGTTTCCTCGTACGAAAAGTACATTTGTTCCATTTGTAGATTTAAATTTGTTTTTTGATGTAATAATTCTATTAAGACCTGCATTCTCGTCTGTAAGGGCTTTTATTGAAACCACTCAATTGATAACTTTAATATATATATATATATACATATATGATGCACACAGACACACACATATATATATATACACACACGCATACACACACACATATATATATATATATATATATATATATATATATATATATATATATACACGCGCGCACACATATATACATACACACACACGCACATATATATATACACTGACACACACACACATATATATATACATATGCACATACACACATATATATACACACACATATATATACGCACATACACACACACACACACATACACATATATTTTTATATATATATATATATATATATATATACACACGCACACACACATATATACATACACACACATATATATATATACACTGACACACACACACACACACACACCACATATATATATATATATATATATATATATATATATATATAATTGATTCTTCGTGCGAGAATGTTTCTCAGCTGTTGGTTTGAAATTTTATTTGACTTTTATTTAGCTACATTTACTGTTGACCGAGTTTTGTCAACCCCTTGATGCTGCGGTCAGTCTTTTTATGTTCTTGTAAATTCGACGACCTTGTTGTTTTAATAATTGGTTGGTTGGTTGGTTGGTTGGTTGGGTTTACGACATGTCAACCCTTGTTGGGTTATTTTATGCCGAAGACGTTTTCATTTTATTCATTCTTCATGGGTATTCAATTTTTTAAAACTCATTTCCTTCAACACATTTTTTACAAACATGTTCTTCTATTTAACCCATAGATGGGACTCTAACAGGTACTACCACTCAAAACTGGAACTTCACCATCAGATTGTTTAACGTCATACCCAGGACATTAAGGCCCTCGGTCACAGTCTTTTTGTTACATAGATTATTGTCAACCCCCTGTATTTCTGAAGGGATGGCCCCTTTTCATATCACGGGCGGGACTTTCCATGGAATATTACAGAAAGCCCGCGAAATACGTGAAGTCACGTGGGACCTGGTTGGCTCTCAGTTTCAACTTGGACGTCAGGCAGATAAGATGTTTCTGCCTTAGCTGGAGCTCACTGCACACGCGCGTTATGTTAGTTAGAGAAATATGTTTAGTTAAGTAAATAAAAGCTTACATAAATAATATGGTTTTGTGGTTGATGAATGTCTTGGCAACAAGACTAATGTAGAAGAAGAAATGAATTAAGTGCGACCGACCACCAAGACGAAGTCCAGACGCTGGAAGATGAACGTAAGATACCAAAGATGAGCAGAAGAAGAATAGAAGTAAGGAAAGAAAGAGTATACAACATTCTATCACATATAATAGAAAAAGAGTTGGGGGTTGCCATAGGGGCAACAGAAAAATGAATTTAAAACAATATCTTCAAAAAATGTAATAGAAAAAGATTGAGTTTAATCTCTTTTTTTTAAAAATAAAACAACGTCTTCAGTATAAAATACCCAACAAGCGTTGACATGCCGTAAACTTCAGCCAACCAACTAAACATTCAAAAATCTGTTATTTCTTCTATTATGGAGTTAACATGAGTTATTATCAGGAAATACACGGACACAACTTGAAATTTCAATGATATTGTATTCCATTTATACATAAATAAAATACAGTTGTAATGTTCTCTGTTATAAACAATTGTGCTATCTGTGGTAATATCAATTTATATAAATATAAACGAATATGCGTCAACTTAAGTGGGTCCTTGGTAAATGATTATGGCAAGTTATCGTACTTACAATAGCCCTTTTTTTAATCTAGTAATTAGTAGAAACAACAATTTGACGTCCGACTCCATGAGATGCTGATTCAAAAAGAGGGAGATTCCTATCTTTGATTTCTGGTGCCGAAAATTGTGGGTCTGTGGTTGGTTGGATTGAAAAGGGATATGTTGACCTAAGGAGATATACCTTAGATATATTTTTATACTATCAATTTTTCTCAGTCAATAAATATTGTTCTTTTGGCGTGAATTGTTTTTTTTGTTTTTTTGTATCTACATTCACACGAGGATATATCTTACTATACACAGGTTTAACTCTTTGTCAACCAAATTTCTCCAACGGCTGTACCAAATTTTCTTGGTATTTTTTTTTTTACCTATTTGATGGGATATTTTAAAGTTCACAATCTGTTAATTTCAAAACTCATTCTATACAAATAAAGTCCTATTATTATTGTAATCTGAGTACAAACAAGTGACACGGGCGAGATCCAGTGCCAGCGGTTTACAGTAGGATAGCAGTGGTAGAAGAGCCGCTGTGAGCAGCTTAAATTTGGTTTGGTTTTGTGTGTTTTGTTTTACGGCATATCAACCTCGGTGGGTCATTTAATGCCGATAAAGTTTTGGAATAAAGTCATTCTTAATGGATAATCAAATTTTGTTTATAAACTCATGTTTTTCTATTTAACCCATAGATGGAACCCTAACAGGTACTACCACTCCGGGTCAGAGTGGACCAGGGAGCAATGGTGATGAAGGTGTGCTCAACATTCTTCAAACCTCCAAAACTGGAACCTCGCCATCAGATAGAGTTTAACGTCATTCCCAGGACATGTAGACCCTCAGCCACCGCCTTCTAGCACCCATATGATAAAAAGTGTTGGGGCTTGCCGTAAGGGCAATAGGGTTGGGACAATCATATAGGTGCTAGGGCTTGACATGGCCAGCCGATTGATCGGCGGGGCCCTTCCGGTCGCCTGTCTAGCTCAAGAAAGGGTCAAAGTGGAGTATTGCAAGTCATGGACTGTGAGTGGCTTAAAGCAAGCAAAGAGTTTAAACAAGTTTGTTCAGTTACAACTAAAATGTTAACAACGAGCTGTGGTTTCTAAACCGACAAACTTGCGAAGACAACCTTTACACGTTCAAACCATTGCTCGGCCCAGCTACACACGGAGCTCTACTTTTCACAGACTCTAATGTGTGAGAGATAGAGAGAGAGAGAGAGAGAGAGAGAGAGAGAGAGAGAGAGAGAGAGAGAGAGAGAAAGATATAGAGCAGAGAGAGAAAGATAGAGCGAGAAGAGAGAAAGATAGAGAGAGAGAAAGAGTAAGTGAGAGAGAGAGGGGGGAGAGAGAGTGAGCAAGTGAGACAGAGATAGATAGATAGATAGATAGAGAGAGAGAGAGAGAGAGAAAGAGATAGAGCAAGAGAGAGAGAGAGAGAGAGAGCGAGAGAGAGAGAGAGAGAGAAAAGATAGATAGAGAGAGAGAGTGAGAGAGAGAGAGAGAGAGAGAAGAGAGAGAGAGAAAGAGAGAGAGCAAGTGGGAGAGAGAGAGAAAAGAGATAGAGCAAGAGATAGATAGATAGAGAAAGAGAGAGAGAGAAAAAGAAAGAGATAGAGCAAGAGAGAGAGAGAGAGAAAGATAGATATATAGAGAGAGTGAGTGAGAGAGAGAGAGAGAGAGAGAAATATATTCGAAGTGACCTATTGTTAGTATCAGCCAAAAAACGAGGGAGTCTATCCCCTTTTTGCTAGCGGTAGACAAGGGATTTCTTTTTCTGAGATAGAACACCACACCTACCATCAGCTCCCAGAGCAGATTGCCCAAGCTAGGTTACTCATGCGCTGAGTTGGCGGGGTTCAGTATCGAACCAGGAAGCTTGCGATTCCTGGGCGAATTCTCTACCCACAGAGCTAAACCGATCCACCTTAATGGGTTAAAAGTAGAAGTAAAAACTTTCAAGATTTATTCAAGACTAGAAGCGGCTACTCGGCATTGCCTAGGTAGAGGATGGATTTTTTTAAGTTAGCCCCGCAGATCCATTATTACTGAATCGTAAGTTTGATCTCCACAGGATGCCCCATTTGTTCAAGGCAGCGCGTAGCAGAAACTTAGAAATTCCCCGAGGCGTAAGTATATATATATATATATATATATATATATATATATATTATATGTGTGTGTGTGTAAACTCTGCTGACAATTCTTGTCGGACGAGTTTTTGTTCGATCCTTTCTGTTTGGCCATCTTTTTAAGATCCGGGTGGAATTGGTGTAGTAATGCACCAAAGTTTTTTTCACGAGCGCTTTCTGTACGTCTTTGTGCCATCATCAGGTGTGAAACTGGTGGAATGTTTCCGTTGTCGTCTCGCTTTTAAAACAAGCAGTAGTAGTAGTTGGAATTAGTAGTAGGAGGGGCTCACAAGTCCCGTTTAAACGAACAGTGGCAGAAGAAATTTGTAGGAAGTGGGGGCTCAGAAGTTTGTAAGAATATAAAGTGAATGGTGGAAGGAGGATTGGCGGGAAATTATAGGCATTTGAAGACATGTTGACTGGTTTCAAAGCTTTTATATATATATATATATATATATATATATATATATATATATATATTATATATATCA
>CM042160.1:91285424-91297924 GCA_023376005.1 Doryteuthis pealeii | reverse complement strand
TCCATAGCTGGAGGGAGAGTAAGATTCATACCTTTCCCAAGGGTATTAGCGCTAAGTGAAATGCAATTAGCACATCCAGGATTTGAACTCGGGGCGACGAGTCCATTTCCCATGACTTTAACCATTACACCACGCGCTTCCTATATCAATCAGTATAAGATATGGGATGATCTTACTTGATTACTTCCTTTCTGCTTACTTGTTGCTGGGGTTCCTGCTATCTCTTCTTCTACCTGCTCTGGCTGCCATCTTGTCTAGTTGAGTTGACTTATATTTCCTGTTCCTCAATCTTCTTTGCTAATTCTTCTCGTGGGCTTCTTTGTGCTAGTCATTGTTTTTATATTTAATAACCAACAAGACTTTAAGTTTTCTTGATCAAGTTTTTATTACTCATCTAGCCCATAATTCCATTCCGCGCGAGAGACCGACCCGGGGCACGTCTGAGCTCTCTGACGGTAGGGTCGAATCTGATAATTAAACTAATTATTCTCACGTCTCTGTACCGGAAGTCAGTTGGGGTCATCTAAAATGTCAATCATAACTCCCAGCGGTTATGGAAAACTACCCACCTCCGGTTTCAAATCTAACAAACTTTATTAAAAACTAATTTACAGGTACATTCACAATTCATGAACTCTCATGAATTATAACACACTTATAATTATAACTTATTATATAATTATAATCATAACAACTTATATAATTATAATTATAACAACTTACTTTTGGAAGGTTGCCTGAATAGTAAGTTTCCTGTTCGATGAGAAGATATTCTTCCATAATTAGAAATTTCATAAATTATTTTGAAAGTTTCAATTAGATCACCCCTCATTCTTCTGTCTAGTTAATCCTAATTTCTCTGATCTCTCCCTGTAACTGTAATCTTTTATCCTTTTTATTACTTTTGTCACTCATTAATATTACACTCCAATTTCCATGTATAGACACTGGAGCCCAGGCCTCTCATTCTTCTCTCTCGTAAATACATCTTTATCAAGTCGTGCTGACAGCACGGATTCCTATGACTTTCTCGCCAACCGTCCCTATTGGTCATCGCTCCTGGCAAGTCAAAAACTTACATTCATTAGCTCTTTGCTGGGCACTCGCCAGGAACGATAATCGATAGGCTGAAGACAGAGAGAGGGAGGAGAGAGAGAGGGGGGAGAAAAAAAGAGAATCAAGGGAATTCGTGCTGTCAGTTCGACTTGATGATGATGATGATGAGACCAATATTTTATTACTTAGAGTGGAACATAACAAAACAAAAACATAGTATTAGCAGACAGGCTTTCTGCACTTGGAGGATTGGCGCAATATAATCTTCCTAGTCCATTTTATCTAATCGTTTGGTGTGGCATATTTTCGCATAATCATTGCAAAATAATCAGTTGTGATGCAATTATAATCCCGGAGTGGTTTATCCGAAAGTGATATTGGTTGTTTGTTTGTTTTGTTTTACGGCATATCAACCGCTTTCGGGTCATTTAATGCCGAATCGAGTCATTTTGATAAATAATGGACTGAGGTTACCTACAGTAGCTGCTGTTGCTTAAGTGGTTACCTTAATTAATTACAGTAGTATTGTTTTATGTCATATCAACCCTTTCGAGTCATTTAATGTCGAATAAAATCATTTTGATAAACAAATGACTTGGGTTGTTTACAGTACCTGCTGTTGCTTAAATGTTCATCATTTAATTACAGTAGTATTGTTTTATGTCATATCAACCGTTCACGGGTCATTTAATGCCGAATGAAGTCATTTTTATAAATAGATGTCTTGGGGAACTAAAAATCCTCGTTTTCTAAAGGCTAAATTTTGCGAAAACAAGGATTTTTCGTGCATTTTAGTAGACGATCTTTGATGCTATTTCCTCAAACAATGGTGCGAGTAAAAAAATCTAATTTTTGGTATCAGTATTCAGTGTACTAACACACAACTTTCGCATAGATGGACAATTTGATATTTTTAAAAACGTGAAAAATCGACCTACTCTACTGAGCACTCCACTTTGCCCGTTATTTGAGCAAGGCGGACGGTCGGAGAAGCCCGTTCCAATCAATCGGCTGGTCACGTCAAATCATAGCACCTATATGATTGTCCCTGCCCTAATGCCTTTATGGCAAACCCCCAACCTTTTTTATCTTATAGAAGGCGGTGATTGAGGGTCTTATTGTCCTGTGTATGACGTTAAATTCTATTGATGGTGAGGTTCCCGTTCTGAAGCGCTGGGGAATGTGGAGTACCCCTTTATCAACATTACTCCCAGGTCCACTCAGTAGTAGTACCTGTTAGGGTTCTATCTATGGATTAAATACAATGAAATGAGTTCTAAAAATGTGTTTAAAAATTAAGTACCCATTAAGCATGAATAAAACAAATCGTCTTCGGCATAAAATGACCCAATACGGGTTGACATGCCATAAAACCAACCAGCCGAAAGTGAGATTCGCGCTGTTTTGTTCATATCTTAGAATACACAAATGTTCGTAAATAGAGGCTCCTTCTCAGTCGGTAGAACCACAAGGTTCCTGGTTAGATACTAGCCCCTCGCCAACTCAGCGTATGAGTAGCACAGGGATCTGTGCGGTAAAGCAAGGAGCTGATGGTAGGTGTGGAGCTCCATCTCAGACGCCAAAACAATTTCCTTGGTCTAGCGCTAGTGAAAAGGGGGTAGACCCCCTCGCTGTCCGGCTGATACCAATTATAGGCCACCCCGACGACTTTACTTATGTGTACAGACGTATGAACACTTTTTATATGGATAATCAAAGGAGGCACGTGGTGTAATGGTTAGAGTCGTAGGAAATGGACTCGTCAACCCGAGTTCAATTCCTGGAAGAAGTTGTTGGCATTTAACATGGCGCTAATACCCTTGGAAAAGGTATGAATCTAATTCTCCCACCAGCTATGGGTAAATAGCAGCGCAGACTGGGCTCTTTAACCATGGCTAGGTAACCAGTATAGGAGAAGGAAAACTCTGAATTCAAACTCCGCTTAAGAAATTGACCTTGTGTCGCATCCTGCTCGTGTGGAGGGGTTGGTAAATGTATATATGGATAGTCAATTGTTCGGGCTTTTTTTTCTTTTTTTTTTTTTATAATACCATTTTTCATGTAGGATTTTTTTTTTTTTCAGATCTTTTTTGCTTTGGGCGTAAAATCACTTGGACCATTATCGCCCTGTCATCATGAAATCCAATCTGAAAATCTGCCAACGACACCGGCATTAAATTATGTATGGATCCATAGATCGATATTGATTAACTTAAAAAATGAATCACTTTCTTTTTTTCATTTGGAACCCTTTTTTGTTTGTCTGTTTATTTTTAAGTCTTTGTTCTCTCTCTCTCTCTCTCTCTCTCTCTCTCTCTCTCTACACTCCATTCCTTCCTTCCTCATTTCCTTTCTTTCTTTCTAGGTCTTTGTTCATTCAATTTCTTCTTTCTTTTTCTCTTTCATTCTTTCTAGGTCTTTGCTCATTCATTTTCTTCTTTCCTTTTTCTCTTTCTTTCTTTCAAGGTCTTTGCTCATTCATTTTCTTCTTTCCTTTTTCTCTTTCTTTCTTTCAAGGTCTTTGCTCATTCATTTTCTTCTTCCTTTTTTCTCTTTCTTTCTTTCAAGGTCTTTGCTCATTCATTTTCTTCTTTCTTTTTCTCTTTCTTTCTTTCAAGGTCTTTGCTCATTCATTTTCTTCTTCCTTTTTCTCTTTCTTTCTTTCAAGGTCTTTGCTCATTCATTTTCTTCTTTCCTTTTTCTCTTCTTTCTTTCAAGGTCTTTGCTCATTCATTTTCTTCTTTCCTTTTTCTCTTTCTTTCTTTCAAGGTCTTTGCTCATTCATTTTCTTCTTTCTTTTTCTCTTTCTTTCTTTCAAGGTTCATTCATTTCTTCTTTCCTTTTTCTCTTTCTTTCTTCAAGGTCTTCATTCATTTTCTTCTTCCTTTCCTTCTTTGTTCATTCATTTTCTTCTTTCCTTTTTCTCTTTCTTTCTTTCAAGGTCTTTGTTCATTCATTTTCTTTCTCTCATTCTACACCCCCTTCCTTCCTTTCTTTCTTTATACACTCTCCTTCCTTCCACCCTCCCTTCATTCCGTCTTTTCTTTCTTAAGTTAAAAAAGTCTATCCCAGAAAAACAAGATTTCTAGAAACCAAGCTCTGCAGCGGAAATCTTATCAAAGGAATAAATACCTGGACCGTCCCCATTATAAGATAATATGGACCATTCTTAAAATGGACACGAGAAGAACACCCACAGATAGACCAAAAACAAGAAATGTAATGACGATGCACTAAACATTATGAGAGATGATTGAGACAGGTTATATGTATCAAGAAAATAAGGTGGAAGAGGTCTTGCCAACATAGAGGACTGTGTAGAGGCCACAATCCAAGGACTCGAAGAATACATAAAAATGAGCAAGGATATATATTTTAAAAAATGCAGAAATTCAAAAATTCAAAAATATAATCGAAAGCATAAAGATCGTCCACAATAATCAACCGACGTAATTTGCAGTCCAAAAACATAGCAGCACGAAATGTCTTCGCATAAACACCAGAATAACTATTAGCAACCTGATGATAGCAAAATAGCCTGAAACCTGGGTAGTTGCTTATGGAAAACAATCATATTTAAAAAATTCAACAAATAAATAAATAAAGCTCCTACAAATTTGTGGTTGAGCACTGTGATTTCTTTGTTTCATCCCAAAATTTTACATATATATATATATATATATACATACACGAGTTACAAATCCTTTCCCCCCGTCTCAGCAAATACACTTTTATGCCTTCTGGAGAGAAGTTTTCTAGGAAGGGCGAGTTCACTAATGTCCCACGGTAGCTACGCTACTACCCGCTCACCCCTATCTTAAAACTAATTTTAACATAGTTAAATGTCTCTAACACAATAACTCTACCGTCTCCCTCTTACTCACATAGAGAGACTAACGTTATATAAAGAGGTAATCAAGATATACATAGAGAGTGTGAAAGTAATATGCAGAATGTGAATGAGAGATGGGTCAGTTTTTGACTTAATTGGTAATTACGACTAATTAAAACCAATTAAAATGGACTATTTTTCAAACATAGCTCAATCCTAAAAGCAAGGTATATTCTAGTATGAATTTTGTCTCATTAAACTAAACAGGAAAAAAACCTTTACGAAATAAAAAGTGATACTCTCAACTTTGATATAATATATATATCATCATCTTCATCATGTCGCTCAATTTGCAAGGATATCCATGACTATCTCTCGCCAACCCTCCCTATCATTCATCGACTCAGGGAGCTCCTCCGCGCAGCATCCAGCATCTTTACATGGCTGGTCAATGTAGGTCCTGGTTTGGCGGCCTACGTTAGCATGTCCATGCATTGGCCTCCACAGTAGTACGTCGCTTACGAGCTCATCCCTACTTCTCCAGCAGTGCCCCGCATGCCTAGCCCTCCTTACTCGTATGGTGTGTGATATGGGAGGCAGGTGGCCATACAGCTGCTTCTTTGTGGGGTGCTGTTTCCACGACTTATTCAGGACTGCTCGCAGCATGCTTGTGCAGCTCCCATCTAGCTTATTCTCAAGGTGCTTCGTTAGGGTCCAGGTGGTACAGCCATACAGCAGTACCGATATGACCACAGCCTGGAAGAATTGTCTCTTTAGCTTGTCAGGGAGGTCGGATTTCCATACGACTGATAGTTTATTGGTGGCCAACCTTTCCTATTCGTGTGTTAACATCGGTTTCTGTGGATGAGATATTACTACCTAGGTATGTGAATTTCTCCACTGGTTTAAGAGGCCTACCGTCTAGTGTGGAGATGTCTCCTTGCTTTTTGAGGCTCATGAACTCGGTTTTATCAGAGTTCACATAGAGGCCGACAGTCTTTGCTGCCTCCTCCAGGCTGTGTAGTACAAGGAGATACATTACATGTTTAAAGAAATTAATATCACCATCAGGTGAACAGACCATTGATTTCATGTCTTTGTAGAGCCTCATTATAGCAGTAACAGTTTCTTTGGGGTGACCATAAGCTAGTAGTATTTGCTCCATCTTTTCTCTCTGTATGGAGTCAAATGCCTTGTAAGAAATCTTACCTCATCCTGGTGCATATAGCATAAACGCGTCTTGACCTCCTACCCTAAAAAAAAAATTTAAAAAAAAAAAAAAAGAAAAAAAAAATGCTAAGCGGTGCCTCTGAAAATCCAACCTGTGCTACTATTGAACTCTGTATCTGTTTGAAGGCATTTTTCCCGAAAAGTTAATGCAATATGAAAGCGATACGCCCCCCCCACCACCACCAAATAATGTATTGATTATTTTTATTTTTGAAACTCGGTCGTATTTATTTAAAAATTTGTGACAGTTGATTTGAATTGAAATAAAATGAAATGAAAATGCCAAAAGAAAAAAAAAAAGAAAGATAATTCTAAGCGGGTGGGGGTAAAATGTTTACATTTACTTGTCGATAAAAAAAATCAAACCTTATTCATATCGCAATCTTTTTATTTCTATCTTTAAAATATTAATTTAGTTAGAAATGAAATGAAATAATCTATCTCACAAATATTTATTATGTAAGAAAGATGTGGTTTTATCGATTGAATTTAATAATAACTCAACTTTGTTTTTAATCAGTATTTCATTTTTTCGTATATATAAAAGAGAGGTAGTTAAATTATATAACTACTTATTTCGTAAATAAGTAAACAGGTAAGTAAAGTAAATAAGTTGTAATAACAATGACAAAATTCTAAAAGTTTACGAAAAAATAAGATGTAATAACAATAACAAAATTTTAGAAATTTACGAAAAACTTATTTCTTAAATAAGTAAACAAGTAAGTAAAGTAAATAAGTTTTAATAACAATAGCAAAATTTTGGTGGTGGTTTATTTTTAACGCCTTCAAACCACTAAAAAAAAGTTATGTTGATAAGAACGCCTTCAAAACTCTAAAAAAAAAAAAAATAATAATATTTTTAAAAGGGTGAGAGTTAAAATTATCTACATTTACCTGTCAAGAAATGACTTAAAATATCGCTTTCATATCACATTAATGCAATACCATTTATGCGATAATACCTAAAATCTTTTTACGATACAACAGATAGTTAGAAACTGAGAATTTGTGTATCTATTTCTACAAAACTCATCTTATATATTTGTCTGATTTTAAGAAGATAACAGTAAACGATCGGCGCTAAAGACAATAACTGATAAAGAAAAAAAGTAATTCACTATATTCCAATAGCAGATTCATTTATCAATTTGAAGGCACAAAAATATTTTGTGGCAATTTTACCTTTAATGAAAACATATATTATACGTACATGAAGAAGGGTATTAAGAATAAGTAAAATCAGCGGAGTGGCCTATAGTCAGTATCAGCTGGACAGCGAGGGAGTCTATCCCCTTTTTGCTAGCAGTGGTGAAAAGTTGATAGGCTCCCTCGTTGTCCAGCTAAAATCAGAGAGATTCTTTTTGCGTCTGAGATGGAGTGCCACACTTACCATCACCTCAGTACTTTGCTGCACAGATTCAAGCTGCGGAGGAGTCTATTCCTTTTTTTTTTTAGATAAGGATTGATAATTTATATCATTTAAATTTTTCGGGTTGTTGTCCTCATTGTTAAGTATCTGGCCGCCATCCTTGGCCAGTTGTAAAGAACTTAAAGTAAATAAGTGAGTAAGTCCTGAGTTATAGAATCCTTCGGTAAGTGAATAAGTGCTGTGATATAGAATCCTATGGTGCGTCGTCCAAGAAGATCCAAGTAGTGATGCTTAGGTATGACCAGAAAAGGCCAGTATAAATAATAATATCAGCAGCAGAATACTGCCAAGTGGTTGGTCAATAGGTTGGTCACATGATTATTGCCGAGTCTATAAATAAGAGTAGGCATCTAAGACACACCTTATATCCCAGAAAAGGGCACCTCACGTGGTGTAATGGTTAGCAAGCAAGATTAGCAGACCATTGTTAGTGAGTTCGATTCTCACTGGGTGTCCCATACTTCTGGCCTTGTGCCACATCTAAGCTAAGCTTAGTAAATAACTATATCCCAGAAAAGTCAACACTCATCTTTATCATTAAATAAACAATGTTTCGGCCAAGCTGCCTTCCTGCCTTCTTCAGGTGTGTCTTGTCAGACTCTACCCCAATGAATTAGATAAAGGGTTTGGTTCGAAGTTCCGTGAAGGCTCCCCAGTTTGACAAGAAGGTTTTCAAGTTCAACAAGAAGCACCTGAAGAAGTTCAAAGTTCATATCAGCCGAAACATTATGGATATAACAATAAAGATGAAGACAACCGTTTTATATACAAGGTGTGTCAAAAAAGTAATGAGATTTTTTGTACTTTTTGACACACCTTGTATTCTGAAAAAATTAACTTTCCATTCATTGTTCATTCCTATCTTGGTAAATACAGCATCAAACTCCGTACTTTTTGACACAGCTCATATTCTGAAAAAAAATTAACATTACATTCATTGTTCATTTCTATCTTGGTAAATATAGCTTCAAACTCAATACTTTTATGATACACCTTGTATTTTGAAAAAAATTAACGTTACATTCATTGTTCATTCCTATCTTGGTAAATACAGCGTCAAACTCCGTACTTTTTGACACACCCCATATTCTGGAAAAAAAATTAACGTTACATTCATTGTTCATTTCTATTTTGGTAAATACAGCTTCAATCTCGGCACTTTTATGACACACCTTGTATTTTGAAAAAAATGAATGTTCCATTCATTGTTCATTTCTATCTTGGTAAATACAGCTTCAAACTAGATACTTTTATGACACACCTTGTATATTCACAACTATTTTCTAGAAAAAATACCTCTTGTTTTTTTTTGGGGGGGGGGGGTTATAAAGAAGGCTGTAGAATCGATTGGCCTGAATGTTGCAATAACAACAAAAAGTTCAATGAGTTCAATAATCCAAATAAGTTCTGGGTGCTGTTCACAGAATTCCGGGCTGACTTCTGATTTAGGTCGGAAAATTAAAACGGAAAGTTTTTGGGTGGTACCCAATGATAGTTTAACTACAGTCTATGAATTAACATTTTGCGAATTCGGTTACGGTTTTAGGGGATTAAGGTTGTTTTTAATTACGTATTGCTTAAAAAAAAATAAACAAAAAAAAAACCCAAATTACTATACATTTAATTAACCATTGAAATTAATTATTGAATCTATTATTGAGACAGTTGTTTGTGTTAGTATTGCAATGTATAATTTCAATTAAACTTAGTTTAAAAAAAATATTTTTCAACATTAAATGTATAGTAATTTGGGTTTTTTGTTGTTTATTTTTTTTAAGCAATACGTAATTAAAAACAACCTTAATCCCTTAAAAACGTAACCCAATTCACAAAATGTTAATTCATAGACTGTAGTTAAACTGTCATTGGGTACCACCAAAAAACTTTCCGTTTTAATTTTCCGACCTAAATCAGAAGTCAGACGAATTCCATCCCGGCCTCCTGCCTTAAAAATACACTAGGTGGTAATACCTGAAAAAACAAATCTTCATATGAATGAAGTCCCTAGCTGAAGCGGTGCTTGCTGAAGCACTTAAGACGTTTTTCTCAAAAACTTAATGCAATATTTTACCCCCTCCAGTCTTTTTTTCGATAAGTAAATGTAAATATTTTAACCCTCCCCCCTCTTTAAGATATTTTAAGGGAGGGGGTTAAATATTTACATTTACTTGTCGATAAAAATATAGCTTACTTTTAATGCCTTCAAACCACTAAAAAAAAAAAATTTATCGATAAAAACGCCTTCAATCTGCTAAAAAAAAATTATCTTTTTTCACTATTTGCATTTTTTTTTTTTTTTTTTTTTCGAAAATCAATTACAAATAAAAAAAAACATTTTTTTGGGGTATTTTTATTTTATTTCGGAAAGGTTGTTTTTTCAGGTATCACCGCCTAGTGTTTTTTAAAGGCAGAAGGCCAAGACGGAATTCTACGAATAGCACTAAGTTCTGAAATAAATATTTATGTCTGAAATTGTTTTCATACAAAAAAGTAATTGCCAACATTTTTTTTCTTTTTTTTTCCCCTCAAAATCCAATTCAAATAAATTAGGCTGAAATATGCAGAGACAAACAGACAGACAAACAGAGAAATAGGCTTTATTATAAAATAAATGAATGCATTGTCTAAATAATTTCTTTTTTTCAGCTTACAAAGTGGGGAAAAACGGTAAACAAAGAACTTACAAAAGAAAAAAAAAAAGATTACAAATTTAAGAAGATAACAGTAAACGATCGGCGCTAAAGACAATAACTGATAAAGAAAAAAAGTAATTCACTATATTCCAATAGCAGATTCACTTATCAATTTGAAGGCACAAAAATATTTTGTGGCAATTTTACCTTTAATGAAAACATATATTATACGTACATGAAGAAGGGTATTAAGAATAAGTACAATCAGCGGAGTGGCCTATAGTCGGTATCAGCTGGACAGCGAGGGAGTCTATCCCCTTTTTGCTAGCAGTGGTGAAAAGTTGATAGGCTCCCTCGTTGTCCAGCTAAAATCAGAGAGATTCTTTTTGCATCTGAGATGGAGCGTCACACTTACCATCACCTCAGTACTTTGCTGCACAGATTCAAGCTGCGGAGGAGTCTATTCCTTTTTCCCTAGCACTAGTGAAAATTTGATAGGCTCCCTCGCTGTCCAGCTAAAGTCAGGGAGATTCTTTTTGCGTCTGCAATGGAGCGTCACACCTACCATCACCTCAGGACTTTGCTGCACAGATTCAAGCTGCGGAGGAGTCTATTCCTTTTTCCCTAGCACTGGTGAAAAGTTGATAGACTCCCTCGCTGTCCAGCTATAATCAGGGAGATTTTTTTTTGCGTCTGAAGTGGAGTGCCACACCTTCCATCACCTCAGTACTTTGCTGCACAGATTCAAGCTGTGCTACTCATGTTCTGAGTTGGCGAGGACTGGTATCGAACCCGGAACCTTGTGGTTCCAAGGTAAATGTGCATAAAAACATCAAACAAGGATGGGCTGAAAAGTTCATCTTTTTTTTTTACCAATGGGATCCAAGCACAGTAACACTGATGGGAGAAGTGTGGGGAATGCAAGGGAACTATGATGAAAAATAATAAACCTCATTTTGGTCACATTCCAGAAGAGTGTCTTGGTCAGCCTATGAACTTTTCAGTCAACCCTCATATATATATATATATATATATATATATATATATAATTTTAAGAAATTTGAAAAAACAAGTGTTCCAAAAATAGGATGAATTTATTTATCAATGTTATCCTGTCATCTATAAAACATCCATCAATTTCTTCACCCCAAGATACATCCTGATGAAGGTTTAAAGAAACCGAAATGTTTAAACATCGATAAATAAATTCATCCTATTTTCAGAACACTTGTTTTTTCAAATTTTCTTTATATTGTCGGATTTATTTTCCATATTTACTCCCATATATATATGTATATATATATGTAAGTACATAGATAAGTTTTTAAATACATAAATATACAGGATGTGACAGAAATAACTCCCATGTTTTAAACTGTCACTTGTTTGATGCAACTGAAGTTAGGCAAGTGGTAATGGTAGCTCCCTCTAAATAATGTCTTACCATGTTTTTGGGGCTTTTTTTTTATTTCAGATATAAACAGTTACAATAATTGTTTGGACTGGTGCACAATGTGTATTTGCCGTTGAAACATTTTTTAAGATTGGTGAATCTGTAATTACTACACAGAGAGCTTTTTATGCTCATTTTATGTTATGTTGTAATGATGCTGTTCTGGATAGAAATTTGATACTGTTGTGGGTCCGAGCCATGATTGTAACTAATGGTATCTTGGAAAAAAAAAATGATTGTATCTGAAAAAAATCGTAAGACATTAAGTAATTGGAGCTATCATTGCCACTGTTACCTATGCGGTCCAAAGTGGATTTAGGCAAGTCCACTTGGACCACATAAGTGACAGTTTAAAATGTGGGAGGTATTTCTACCATTCTCTGTATAAAAGGCACAAATGTTTAAAAAATAAAATCTATTCACATATATTTGCATACACAGAAACACACACATATATATATATATCATTTAATGATCATAGTGACACATAAAACTGGGAGTACCATAGGGATGGAATTTTTTTAAATTTTAGGTCTTAAACCAGTTCTGTTCTAAAAGCATTGACCACTTTAACTTACATTATAAAAAATAATTTGTTATCATTAACCACACATATATACACATATATATATATATATATATATATATATATATATGTGTGTGTGTGTGTGTGTGTGTGTGCAGAGCTAATCGTGGATGGATTCAGGAGTGACTCAACGTAAGGTATACACCTATATACATTTATAAATGAATTAAAATTCATTGTAATGTTTTTCACAGGCATGTTGTCCTGATGATAAGTGACTAGCACACTGCTTTGAAACCAATGGTAACAATTGCCGTTTAATTGCATTGTACACTATA
>CM042160.1:91277924-91282924 GCA_023376005.1 Doryteuthis pealeii | reverse complement strand
ATCAGTTTTTGTACTTTGCTGTCAGCGGTTTAAAGTAGGATCGCACCGATGGAGGAGCCACTGTGAGCAGCTTAACTCTTTGCCTATAAAATTCCCCTCATGGCTGTATCAAATTTTCTTGGTATCTTTTATCTGTATGATGGTATATTTCAAAGTTCACTATCTATTCACCTTAGAATTCATTCTATTCTAATAAAGTCCTATTATTATTGTAACCGGAGTCCTTCTGCTCAATTATAATGAATTAACGATCAGTTTTTTTGTACTTTGATTGCAGTGGTAGGAGAGCCACTGTGAGTGGTTTGAAGTAGGCAAAGAGTTAAACAAGATTTTCATGAAGACTGAATGAAATAAACACCAATATGACATGGTACAATAATTCATAGAATAAGACAAAAATTATTTTGCAAAACAACAAAGATATTAAAAAAAACAAAACAAGAAACAGAAAATTAAGATAACATTAATAAAGATAAAAAAAAAATTCTTGTATTTGTTTGTATTTATTTAACTCTTAACGTCCTATACCACCTCATTCCACCCGGCCAGATGTCACATTCATTTTCCTAATCTACCCCAAACGATAGCCTTTTGTTTAAATGTAATATTAAACATTATTTAGTAGTCTTTATTTAAGGGAAATAACAGGTAACTTTAAATGAAAAAGGGCCATTTTTTTAAGCCATTTATGACCAAAGCCTATTATAGGAACGGAGGCTGCACCTCCTACAATCATTGAGACTTGAGA
Source organism: Doryteuthis pealeii (assembly GCA_023376005.1). Lineage (NCBI taxonomy): Eukaryota > Metazoa > Mollusca > Cephalopoda > Myopsida > Loliginidae > Doryteuthis > Doryteuthis pealeii. The sequence continues at coordinate 91,282,176 of CM042160.1, read as the reverse complement.
TTTTATTTTTGTACACCGAGGTATACGTAGTGTAGCGTTGTGTCTGTTGTCACTGTCTCTCATTCGAACATGTGTAGAGTTTTAGTTTCTATGTTGGTTTTAAGATTTATTTACTTTGGAGGTGATCGTATGATCGATGGGTATCATTCTTTCTCTTTCGGAGTTAATTGGAGATAATTAAGTGTAGATTGGAAGTATATAGAAACGAGTTATATCTTTTTGCTTATTCGATTCTTTCATTTCTTTTCTTTCTTTCTCTTTCTTCAGTGTACTTTCTTTCTTTGCATTTAGTCATTAAGTCTATTGCGTTTCGTAGCGTTGCGCTTAGTCAAATCATTATATTTATTCTTTCTTTCTTTCAATCTTTCGTTATCACTTTCTTACTGTGCAATGCAATCTATCAATTTTCTATCTTCATCTTGATCCAAGAGTGTATTATTTTGTTTTCATAATCTACTTTCTTTACTTATTCGATCATTATTTTAATTCTTTCATTTCTTTCTATTTCTTTCTTTCTTTTCTTTTCTTTCAAGATCTACTTGTGACTCTTATTTGCTTTTCTATATTTTACTTGCTTTACTTTTGTTTTTTCTTTACTTTCTCTTCTCTTGTGAGCACTTTACTTTGTCTTTTCTTTCCCCTTCCCCTCGACATCGTTGCCCTAGCTATCCCTCCCCTCGTATGGCAGAAAGATTTTAACTTATCCTATCTCAGATTTAACTATGGCTTTTTGTTGTGCTGTCACACGCGAGCTCGCGCCGACATGCTGTGGGTACCTTTCTTCCCGCTTGCAACTGGTGACACAAGAACTCCGCATACAAATTGGAAAATATGTAACGAAAATACAGTTCAAGATGGTAGACAAACATACAGAAGGGATTACTGCATATCGTGACTTTTGCTTTAAACAAAACCCAGAGAATTTAAAGTTGTCTTTTTTCTCCCCCCCATCTCTCTCTCTCTCTCTCTCTCTCTCTTCTCTCTCTCTCTCTCTCTCTTTCTCTTTCTCTGATATCTTGACATCTGACCACAGCGCTTCCATTCTCGGTTGTCAAATCCATTTACTCATCAAGAATGCTTGCAGTGTAAAACGAGATTCAACTAATTTAACTTAAACTTCTTTGTCACCGAGGCAAAAGCTGATAAGTATGTTACACACCAACCTCGCCACTGGAGATCTATCAATTCAAACTATTACCTCTTAGTCTTTAATATTCAAAGAAAGGAAAAAAAAGAAAGATATGAAATGAATCGAAAAGTTTAGAAAGAAAGACCCAACAAATAAGGTTAAAGAAAGAAAGAAAAAGAAAGAAAAGAAAGGAGCACGCCAAAGTAGAAGAAGGACTCTCAAGGAGAGGTGAGCGAGAAAGAAAGAAAGGTTAGTTAGAAAGAAATACCCAAAGAAATAAGGTTACAGAAATAAGAAGATAAGAAAGAAAGAAAGAGAACAAACCAAGAGTAGAAGAAAGAAGACCTCAAAGTTTGAAATAAATAAATAGATAATAAATAAGAGAAAGAAAGGAAGAAAACTTATGAATAAATAAGTTTAAAGAAAAGAAAGAAAGGCGCTGTACAAAGCAAAAAGAACGAGATTCATCTGTAGAAAGAAATACTTAAACAAATAAGTTCAAAGAAAGACAGAAAGATAAGACAGAAAGACAGAAAGAAAGAAAGAAAGAAAGAGAAGGAATTCAAAATAAAAAGAAAAAGCCATCTCTTTTAGAAGAACAGTAGTGGTACTATTTCAGCAACTATCTGATGGTGAACTTTCGAATTCTGGAGCACTGGGTAGTATGGAGTGACCATTTATCGCCATTACTCCAGATCCACCCTAACCCGGAATTTGGTGTTACCTTTTCAGGTTTCAATTTATTGGGTTAAATAGATCAAATATGAGTTTTGAAAAATGAAACGCTTAGCATAAAATAAACCCAACAGGGTTTGATATGCCTTAAGATCCAACCAACCAACAATCCAACCAATCAACAAATTAATGTTATTGGTTTCATCTATTGGTTAGTTTAAGATAGATTAAAAAAGGTCGTTTAAAAAAATTAAGTACCCAAGAAGGGAATAAAACAAAACGTCTTTCGCGCGCTTAAAATAACCCAATAGGTTGACATGTCGTAAACCAACCAACAAAGCCAACAATGAACTGATTGTGACTCCCCTCTTTGGGATGGTAATTAAAATTTAGACTAGTAAAGCAAAATACCAAGACATTTAAAATGAACTTCTCAATTAATATCAATCTAGTACTTACTTATGTTTACACAATTACCTGGTTTTATTCGGAAACCTGCGTCCAGGGATTTTTCGACCTCTTGGACCGGTGTGCTTAACCATAAACCATTGTTATTCCCAGGGGTCCACCAAGCAACACCTACCCCCCTTGATTTTAAAAGAGCAGGCTAGGTTATTGCCTAGTGTCTTGAAGGCCGCATCCTTTGAGGAACGAATGGCGATGGAATCTACTGCATTTTTTTTGCATCAGCATACCATGAGCTTTGGCTTCTTGTGGGTAAGTGCCGTACCGCGAGCGGGACTTATGGGACTATGTGCCTTTAATGATGTCATCACCCAGTGTAATACATAACTATGAGTTGTAGAATTGCTCTTGATTTAAGGAAATAACAGGGTACTTTAGAATAAATAGAAACAGAGGTCATTTTAAGCCATTTATTGACAAAGACCTTCTGAGGAAACGGGACTATTCTTGGCTATTGTTTCAATATCTCTCAAGTAGTTCTTATATAAACCATACTATGAATATGGTCTTTATTTCGCATTAGGTAAGGATGCAGACATAACGTGAGATCGAGAGGTTAACTTTAATGAAAAAGCCAATTTTTATAGCCTAATATTTTTTTCATTAGAATATTGCTTTTTTATGAGGTATAACTTAGGTTCTGAGACCCGCTTTAGAAATAGAAATCCTTTACTCCAGGGATTCTGTTTATAGAATTTATAATGCACATTTCCACACGAAGAACACAAGAAACCTTTTGTTGCTCGCCTGAAGAAACTGCTGCAGTTTCAGTTTACAATTCTGGATTAGATATAGACTCGCAGTTGCTGTTACCGTCCATCAAAACATGATCTTTTTAAAAGAAAGGAGAGCGATAACTGGCGCGTTTACAAATTCCGTAACATCAGCCCAGACTGGCGAGTTACGCCCCCCTCCAACTGGATAACGTCTTTCCCTCTCTTCTCATCGTACCTCTTTTCGACAATTTCCTCCTGCTCTCTTCTAATCAAGTTAACTGCATCTTGCTGATCAACAGTGGCGTTTATTTTTTTTCTATTGTATCCGTCAAATGGCTTAATTCAGGGCAGGTTTCTACATAACGCCTAGTGAAATCTGTGAATCAACTTGTATGGAATCTGTGGGTTGGAAATATGTAACTAAATATTGGCTCGGAATTTTAAGGTGCGCAGAACAGCACTAATCGCAAGATTACCAAGGAGTTACAGTGGCCCGTAAACCGCTGTTTATACACAACTATCAACGTTATCTCGACGGAACAGCAAACTCAGAAAATTTGGCGGGAAAATCGGTTGCCTATGCGAGCCACGCGCACAGAACGGAAATATGAATAAAAACAGCCGGTAGATACGATTTTCATGCCCAAGCTGAGTGTAAGCTGAGGTATATAAGATTAAAACACACTTGAAGAGTAGAAATTGCCCACAGGTAAAATGATTCTTAATGATAAGGAATAGTACAGAAAGATATTCTACAGAATTTCCTTGACAAAAGGTGCAGACCGCCCCGAAATATCAGGATTAAGAATAAAAATTTATAATTAATATAATATTCCTTACTTTCAATTATGATTTCCTTTTTCTCATTTTCAATTCTTTCTATGCTGTCCAATACATATTGAAAGTTTTCGCCAATCTATCAATATATTTACAAAGGAAACATAGGTGCGACTCTAACAATATTATAAATAGTATATATATTTATATACTAGTATTATATATATATTCTTATCGGGTAGTGAGTAGGTGAGGTATGGGGGTGTGGGGGGGCGGAGGTAGGATGGTGGTGGGTGAGGTGTATTTATAGCAAGCACATCCACATCCAGACGAACACATGTACACCAAAATACACATCACTAATTATTAATTATCAAAGCCTCGATCTCTAAAATAATACAGATAACAGATGGACTATTTTATGGTGATAATTAATAAAATAAACACTAACTATAAACAGAGGCCTATATGAGGTTACTGTGACCTGAAC
>CM042160.1:91245769-91277824 GCA_023376005.1 Doryteuthis pealeii | reverse complement strand
TTGGCCCAAGCATTAGCAGACCATTGTAGTGAAGTGCCCCGATTATTCTCACTGGGTGTCCCATACTTCTGGCCTTGGGCCACAATCTAAGCTTTGTAAATAACTATTATCCCAGAAAAGTCAACACTCATCTTTATCATTAAATAAACAATGTTTCGGCCAAGTGCCTTCCTGCCTTCTTCAGGTGTGTCTTGTCAAACTCTACCCCAATGAATTAGATAAAGGGTTTGGTTCGAAGTTCCGTGAAGGCTCCTCAGTTTGACAAGAAGGTTTTTAAGTTCAACAAAAAGCACCTGAAGAAGTTCAAAGTTCATATCAGCCGAAACATTATGAATCTCACAATAAAGATGAAGACAATCATTTTATATACAAGGTGTGTCAAAAAAGTAATTAGATTTTTTGTACTTTTTGACACACCTTGTATTCTGAAAAAATTAACTTTCCATTCATTGTTCATTCCTATCTTGGTAAATACAGCATCAAACTCCGTACTTTTTGACACAGCTCATATTCTGAAAAAAAATTAACATTACATTCATTGTTCATTTCTATCTTGGTAAATATAGCTTCAAACTCAATACTTTTATGATACACCTTGTATTTTGAAAAAAATTAACGTTACATTCATTGTTCATTCCTATCTTGGTAAATACAGCGTCAAACTCTGTACTTTTTGACACACCTTGTATTTTGAATAAAATTAATGTTCCATTCATTGTTCATTTCTATCTTGGTAAATACAGCTTCAAACTAGATACTTTTATGACACACCTTGTATATTCACAACTATTTTCTAGAAAAAATACCTCTTGTTTTTGGGGATTTTTTTTTTTTATAAAGAAGGCTGTAGAATCGATTGGCCTGAATGTTGCAATAACAACAAAAAAGTTCAATGAGTTCAATAATCCAAATAAGTTGGGTGCTGTTCACAGAATTCCGGGCTGACTTCTGATTTAGGTCGGAAAATTAAAACGGAAAGTTTTTTGTGGTGGTACCCAATGATAGTTTAACTACAGTCTATGAATTAACATTTTGCGAATTCGGTTACGGTTTTAGGGGATTAAGGTTGTTTTTAATTACGTATTGCTTAAAAAAAAATAAACAAAAAAAAAAAAACCAAATTACTATACATTTAATTAACCATTGAAATTAATTATTGAATCTATTATTGAGACAGTTGTTTGTGTTAGTATTGCAATGTATAATTTCAATTAAACTTAGTTTAAAAAAATATTTTTCAACATTAAATGTATAGTAATTTGGGTTTTTTGTTGTTTATTTTTTTTAAGCAATACGTAATTAAAAAACAACCTTAATCCCCTAATACCGTAACCGAATTCGCAAAATGTTAATTCATAGACTGTAGTTAAACTGTCATTGGGGATCACCAAAAAACTTTCCGTTTTAATTTTCCGACCTAAATCAGAAGTCAGACGAATTCCGTCCCAGCCTCCTGCCTTAAAAATACGCTAGGTGGTAATACCTGAAAAAACAAATCTCCATATGAATGAAGTCCCTAGCTGAAGCGGTGCTTGCTGAAGCACTTAAGACGTTTTTCTCAAAAACTTAATGCAATATTTTACCCCCTCCAGTCTTTTTTCGATAAGTAAATGTAAATATTTTAACCCTCCCCCTCTTTAAGATATTTTAAGGGAGGGGGTTAAATATTTACATTTACTTGTCGATAAAAATATAGCTTACTTTTAATGCCTTCAAACCACTAAAAAAAAAAATAATTTATCGATAAAAACGCCTTCAATCTGCTAAAAAAAATAATCTTTTTTTCACTATTTGCATTTTTTTTTTTTTTTTTTTTTTTCGAAAATCAATTACAAATAAAAAAAAAACATTTTTTTGGGGTATTTTATTTTATTTCGGAAAGGTTTTTTTTTCAGGTATCACCGCCCTAGTGTTTTTTAAAGGCAGAAGGCCAAGACAGAATTCTACGAATAGCACTAAGTTCTGAAATAAATATTTATGTCTGAAATTGTTTTCATACAAAAAAGTAATTGCCAACATTTTTTTTTTTTTTTTTCCCCTCAAAATCCAATTCAAATAAATTAGGCTGAAATATGCAGAGACAAACAGACAGACAAACAGAGAAATAGGCTTTATTATAAAATAAATGAATGCATTGTCTAAATAATTTCTTTTTTTCAGCTTACAAAGTGGGGAAAAACAGTAAACAAATAATTTACAAAAGAAAAAAAAAAAGATTACAAATTTAAGAAGATAACAGTAAACAATCGGCGCTAAAGACAATAACTGATAAAGAAAAAAAGTAATTCACTATATTCCAATAGCAGATTCACTTATCAATTTGAAGGCACAAAAATATTTTGTGGCAATTTTACCTTTAATGAAAACATATATTATACGTACATGAAGAAGGGTATTAAGAATAAGTAAAATCAGCGGAGTGGCCTATAGTCGGTATCAGCTGGACAGCGAGGGAGTCTATCCCCTTTTTGCTAGCAGTGGTGAAAAGTTGATAGGCTCCCTCGTTGTCCAGCTAAAATCAGAGAGATTCTTTTTGCATCTGAGATGGAGCGTCACACTTACCATCACCTCAGTACTTTGCTGCACAGATTCAAGCTGCGGAGGAGTCTATTCCTTTTTCCCTAGCACTAGTGAAAATTTGATAGGCTCCCTCGCTGTCCAGCTAAAGTCAGGGAGATTCTTTTTGCGTCTGCAATGGAGCGTCACACCTACCATCACCTCAGGACTTTGCTGCACAGATTCAAGCTGCAGAGGAGTCTATTCCTTTTTCCCTAGCACTGGTGAAAAGTTGATAGACTCCCTCGCTGTCCAGCTATAATCAGGGAGATTTTTTTTTGCGTCTGCGATGGAGTGCCACACCTACCATCACCTCAGTACTTTGCTGCACAGATTCAAGCTGTGCTACTCATGTTCTGAGTTGGCGAGGACTGGTATCGAACCCGGAACCTTGTGGTTCCAAGGTAAATGTGCATAAAAACATCAAACAAGATGGGCTGAAAAGTTCATCTTTTTTTTTTTACCAATGGATCCAAGCACAGTAACACTGATGGGAGAAGTGTGGGGAATGCAAAGGGAACTATGATGAAAAAATAATAAACCTCATTTTGGTCACATTCCAGAAGAGTGTCTTGGTCAGCCTATGAACTTTTCAGTCAACCCTCATATATATATATATATATATATATATATATATATTTTAAGAAATTTGAAAAACCAAGTGTTCCGAAAATAGGATGAATTTATTTATTGATGTTATCCTGTCATCTATAAAACATCCATCAATTTCTTCATCCCATAATACATCCTGATGAAAGTTTAAAGAAACCGAAATGTTTACACATCGATAAATAAATTCATCCTATTTTCAGAACACTTGTTTTTTCAAATTTCTTAATATTGTCGGATTTATTTTCCATATTTACTCCCATATATATATATGTATATATATATGTAAGTACATAGATAAGTTTTTAAATACATAAATATACAGGATGTGACAGAAATAACTCCCACGTTTTAAACTGTCACTTGTTTGATGCAACTGAAGTTAGGCAAGTGGTAATGGTAGCTCCCTCTAAATAATGTCTTACCATGTTTTGGGGCTTTTTTTTTATTTCAGATATAAACAGTTACAATAATTGTTTGGACTGGTGCACAATGTGTATTGCCGTTGAAACATTTTTTAAGATTGGTGAATCTGTAATTACTACACAGAGAGCTTTTTATGCTCATTTTATGTTATGTTGTAATGATGCTGTTCTGGATAGAAATTTGATACTGTGGGTCCGAGCCATGATTGTAACTAATGGTATCTTGGAAAAAAAAAATGATTGTATCTGAAAAAAAATCATAAGACATTAAGTAATTGGAGCTATCATTGCCCACTGTTACCTATGCGGTCCAAAGTGGATTTAGGCAAGTCCACTTGGACCACATAAGTGACAGTTTAAAATGTGGGGAGGTATTTCTACCATTCTCTGTATAAAAGGCACAAATGTTTAAAAAATAAAAATCTATTCACATATATTTGCATACACAGAAACACACACATATATATATATATCATTTAATGATCATAGTGACACATAAAACTGGGAGTACCATAGGGATGGAATTTTTTTAATTTTAGGTCTTAAACCAGTTCTGTTCTAAAAGCATTGACCACTTTAACTTACATTATAAAAATAATTTTTTATCATTAACCACACATATATACACATATATATATATATATATATATATATGTGTGTGTGTGTGTGTGTGTGTGTGTGTGTGTGTGTGTGCAGAGCTAATCGTGGATGGATTCAGGAGTGACTCAACGTAAGGTATACACCTATATACATTTATAAATGAATTAAAATTCATTGTAATGTTTTTCACAGGCATGTTGTCCTGATGATAAGTGACTAGCACACTGCTTTGAAACCAATGTAACAATTGCCGTTTAATTGCATTGTACACTATAACAGCTCTTACACCTGTAGTTAATATAATTGGATCTACAACTACCCTTGCTATATATATATATATATATATATATATATATATATTATATATATATGTGTGTGTGTGTGTGTGTGTGTGTGTATTTGGGAGAATATGTGCTTTTAATTTTAGTCAGACCTAATTTTTTGAAAGTTAATTCAATTTATGGTTAATTAGGCGGGATTTAACTACTTAAATGTAAGGCTAAACAAATCGAGAAAAATCAATCTCTGAATCTCGATTTGTTTAGCCTTACATTTAAGTAGTTAAATCCCGCCTAATTAACCATAAATGAATTAACTTTCAAAAAATTAGGTCTGACTAAAATTAAAAGCACATATTCTCCCAAATACACTGTCGGCTGAAAATAGCTAAAGTTGTTTACATATATAGTGTGTGTGTGTGTGTGTGTGTGTGTGTACAAATATGTCAAAGTTTTTGATAGAAAATTTTGGTAAGCAATTCATAAAGTCTTTATCCCAAAGCCAAAAAAAGAAAAAGAAAAAAAAAGAAGAAAAATACAGAAAAAAAAAAAAAAAATTACAGTGTTTGGTGTGGGACCACCATTTTCCTTAAGTACCAAATTCACTTGAAGAATAAATAAAAAGCAAAAGCAATTTCACAGTTAGAAAATATTTTTTTTTTTTATAAAATGACTCAAATTTAGCAAAAACGTTTTTTCTCATTTTTTTTTCTCATTTTTTAAATTGTAATCATCTGCATTTTCATATTTATGTAATGTATGACCAAGAAGAAAAAAAAAATATATATATATATATATATATATATATATATATATATATATATATTGTAAAAAAAAAAATATAAAAATTCATAGTAAAAACATGATAAACATTTTCATAAGAAAAAGTAATATTATTTAGGAAAAAAAATGTCTCAAACATATTGGAGACACAAAGATCGTAAAAAAAAAGTTAACAGTGACACTTGTATAAAAAAAACAGAGAAAGTGATATATATATATATAAAATGAGTATTTATGTGTGTGTGTGTGTGTGTGTGTGTGTGTGTGCGTGTGTGAGTGTGTATTATATATTTATGGGAAAATAGTTTTTCGGTTGTTTTAGAAGCATGAAAGAAATGTATAAAATAAATGAAGAACTGAGTTGAATATTATGTTCTAAGTTCCATTCATTTAACAATATCTCTACGAACTACATGCTTTTAAGGTTTGTTGAATTATTTTCCCATATATATATATATATATATAATATATATATATATATATATATATATATACAGGGTGTCCCAGAAGTCATGTATTATCCAGGTTTTGAAATACAACACGTTTATTTATTTCAAAAACATATTCATAGATAGTGATTGACATAATTAATTTTCTATCTCTCAATTTGAGCATTTATTATAATTATTCTCAAAAACAGTGATTTGTATTTTTGAAAACCAGGATGGTGTGTAACTTCTATACAGGGTGTATATATATATATATATATATATATATATATATATATAGGACACACACACATATAGAGTCATTAGATATACAAACAAAGAAGCGTACATAGACTCCACAACATATATATATATATATATATATATATATATATACACACACACACAAGTGTGGGGGAAGTAAGTATAAAAATATTTTTTTTAAGTATTCATTCATAAGTAAATACTATCACTGAATATTTGTTTTCTCATATTTCTATACTTACTTACTATCAGATTTATTTCCATGGTTCTTATATATATATATATATATGCAGTAAAACACAGAATTTAAAACCACATAATTCAATATGTATTTATAATTTTTGTGTTATATCACTTATATATAATCTATCTCTATAGATATTGCAACTTTTAAAGGCACGTATGTCATATATATATATATATATATATATATATATATATGGGTGTGTGTGTGCGTATGTGTGTATATATATATATATATATCAGAAATTTTTTTATAAACTTCAAATGTTAAATACAACTTATTTAAAAATTATGCACAAAATTATTTTTTTGATTTTTAAGAGAGATTCTGGTTTCATTTTTTTTAAATTTAAGATTAAAAATTTGTTTTTTTTTAAAAAGAAAAACAAATAATTTTTTTGGAGGGATTTTTTTTTTTTTTTTTTTTTTTTTTTTTTAAATCAGATCTTATTGCAGATTCATTCATCAAATTTTTCTTGCATTAATATTTGCTGCTTTGCATTTTTTTTTTTTTTTTTTTTTTTTTTTTTTGCTTATTATATTCAAGACAACACTTATCTTTCGTTCAAAAGAAGAAGAAAAAAATCTCATCTAACTCTTTGCCTATCAAATTTCCCTCACGACTGTACCAAATTTTTTTTGGTATTTTTTACCTGTATGATGAGAGATTTCAAAGTTCACTCTATTCACCTCAGAACTCATTCTATTCAAATAAAGTCCTATTATTATTGTAATCTAAGTCCTTCTGCTCAAACAAAATGAACTCGACATCAGTTTTTGTACTTTGCAGTCAGCGGCTTACAGTAGGATCGCACCAATGGGAGAGCCACTGTGAGAAGCTTAACTCTTTGCCTATCAAATTTCCCTCACGGCTGTATCAAATTTTTCTTGGTATATTTTACCTGTATGATGAGAGATTTCAAAGTTCACTATCTATTCACCTTAGAACTCATTCTATTCTAATAAAGTCCTATTATTATTGTAACCGGAGTCCTTCTGCTCAATTATAATGAATTAACGATCAGTTTTTTTGTACTTTGATTGCAGTGGTAGGAGAGCCACTGTGAGTGGTTTGAAGTAGGCAAAGAGTTAAACAAGATTTTCATGAAGACTGAATGAAATAAACACCAATATGACATGGTACAATAATTCATAGAATAAGACAAAAATTATTTTGCAAAACAACAAAGATATTAAAAAAAACAAAACAAGAAACAGAAAATTAAGATAACATTAATAAAGATAAAAAAAAAATTCTTGTATTTGTTTGTATTTATTTAACTCTTAACGTCCTATACCACCTCATTCCACCCGGCCGGATGTCACATTCATTTTCCTAATCCACCCCAAATGATAGCCTTTGTTTAAATGTAATATTAAACAGATCTAGTAGTCTTTGATTTAAGGGAAATAACAGGTAACTTTAAATGAAAAGGCCATTTTTAAGCCATTTATTGACAAAGCCTTATAGGAACGGGGCTCTGGACTTTGTTTAAATGTAATATTAAACATATTTAGAAGTCTTTATTTAAGGGAAATAACAGGTAACTTTAAATGAAAAGGCCATTTTTAAGCCATTTATTGAAAATCTTTATAGGAATGGGGCTCTGAACTTTGTTTAAATATAATATTAAACATATTTAGCAGTCTTTGATTTAAGGGAAATAACAGGTAACTTTAAATGAAAAAGCCATTTTTTTTCATAAATGGTTATAGGAATTGGGTTCTGGACTTAGAAAATTCTCAGCAGGATGTTAAGAGTTTTAAGATAGTTACGCAAGTGATAACGTTCTTTATGACATTTTGAAATTTCTGTTTTAGAATAAGTAACTTCTTCCATTTTATTTTTTCCATATCTATCAATAAATCTGGTGGAATTTATGAATCGTATGAAGATGACTTATTTGTAGGTAATTTAAGTGAGAACACCTAAATCAAAGTCCAAGGTTACAGTGGCCTAAACGTGTTTATACACAAAGATGAGGAGAACAGTCAAAAATATCATAATTATTAATAGCAAGCCTCATCTCAAAAATACAGATAAGATGACTTATTTTATGGTAATTAAAAAAAACACCTAAACAGAGCCCGAGGTTACTGTGACCTGAACATTGTGTTTATACACAATAAAGATGATATATACTATTAATATAATATATACTATTTCTCTGAATTTTTTAGATAAGACTTGATAATTAGTATTATTTGGATTATTCGGGCTATGGTCCTCATTTTTATTGTTACATTCAGTGTTGCATGTCATGGACTGCTCATCCACCTGGGTTCCATCCTTAAGCAGCATGGGTTGCCATGCACAGCTAACAGGTGGCCTCAATGAGGGGAGGATACAGCAGCTGAAATGTGTTTATACATCACAATAAAGATGAGGACAACAGTCCAAAATTTCATAATTATTCATATCAAGCTTCATCTCATAAATATAGATAAGATGACTTATTTTAAGGTAATTAAAAAAACACCTAAACAGAGCCCGAGGTTACTGTGGCCTGAACGTTGTGCTTATACACAATAAAGATGAGGACAACAGCCAAAAATATCATAATTATTCATATCAAACCTCATTTCATAAATACAGACAAATAAATTTTTTAAATTCTTTAAAAAACCTACAAGGCAATAAAAAGCATTATAAATTTTTTTTAAAAACTGAATGGGGCAGGAAAAAAATAAAAATTTGGTTAAATAATTAATTTTTTCGATAAATCCTAAAATACAATTTCAAAAGAACAAATTAAAAAAAATAATATGCCCCTGGGGATGTTTCTGTTTTAAGGATTTGGGGGGTGGGGACAATTTTGATTTGGCGTTTTCCGGCACTTTGTCCTCTTAGGAAGCCATGATGGCCACAACCACAACAAACGTCAAAATGGTTGTGAAGAAGATGTGGGTGAACATCATACATTTCTTGAAACGGCGACCCTAAAAGAAGAAGAAGAAAAAAAAGGGAAAATAGTACATTCATTTAGTTTAATTACTAGAAGCGACTACCCAGCATCACCTAGGTAGAGGGGGGCAAACCCCTCTACCTGGTGTATTGATTTGTTTACTTTTGAGGTTTACAAATGCAGAACATTTTTATTGGTTTGGTTGGTTTATTAATTTTAACAGCATATCAACCCGTCCAGGGTTATATCATGCCTAGCGGTTGAGGTGTTATACATATTGTGCATTCATATATATACTTTTAGTAATTGGTTTTAACAATGTGTCAGCACCATTGGGGATTATATTGTATGGCATTGATTTGTTTCATGTCTATATTCTATGGTATAATTTTATTTCCCTCAAAAAGGAGAAAATATCCCCAATGTTAACATTTTCAAATAGATCCTTCATATTGTTTGCTTTAAAATAATGGTTTCTGATGGGAGCAAAAAATCTGCATTCCATCAATAAGTGTTTAACTGTCAGGGGTGTTTGACATGTTTCACATTGTGGTTGTTGTTCTTGTTTGAGTATATAAGAGTGTGTTAGTTTGTATGACCAATGCACAATCGGGACATAATGACTTGTTCCTTTCTAGACTTCCTTAAAGTTGGTCTGCAGCCTCCCAAAGTCGGTTTGATTAGGAAGAGTTTATGTGGATACAGTAGAACATTTTTAAGTAGAATTTCAATGCTATTTCTATGTATATTTTAATCTTAAAATATCTTTGAATATAAATTACATCTTCATCATTTTTGCACAAAAAGCAAGAACTGGTGATATTTAATACATATATATATATATATATATATATATATATATCCACAATCCAATTTTCTAGACTGACACCTGTGGTACCACCATCCACCATTCTGACACTCCCCATCTAGAGAGAAGAAAATCCACTAACCACCCCCAACTACCCCTCCCCCTACTGACGACCTTCTGTTTCAGAATTTTGAAAATGTCCATCATTGAAGCAAGAACTATATCCAAGTCCTGAAGATGGTCTAATAGACTAAAACGTTGCATCGTCGACAATAAACATCCAGTTTCCATAACATACCGTATTTGTCTACCTTTCTCCACATACTGTCAGATTAACCTCATCACATTTCTCCCATATATATATATATATATATATATATATATATATTTGCTTTGGGTAATATTGAACTGTATGTGACTAAATTCCTACCATAAAATTGTACTTGTGCATTATTTGAAATGAACTTAATTGTTACGAAATAGACATTTTATGATATTTTTGAGTTAAAAACCTGTATTAAAATGGATTTGAAAAGCGTCATGTTTTCTCCGTCAAAATTACGTTGAATCACAGATGGCTGCCATTGTTTACATGCTTCTTCTCGGAAAAAGAACAAAGGGACATAACTCTCATTTAAGTCTTAAAAGGACTTAATTCTCAAAGGAATGAATATGCACATAAGTATTTAAGTTTTAATGTAATGAAATATAACAAATTAGAAAAAGTAAACAAAATAAATAAGAATGCAGATAAAAAGATTACACTTATTTCAATTATATCTTAATTTGTTTCTATATAAAATCATTTATATGATTGATTTTAATACATTGGAGAATAGAAAAATAATATTAGAGATCAATAACACCAAGTAAGTATTTATTAAACACGGTTTTGTCAAATACACACACATTTCATATTTTCATACATACACACACACACACACACACACACTTCATGAATACATACATACATATTTGATGTTGAATACATGTACACACACATGCTGAATACTCACACACACACACGCATACATACATTTCATGTTGAATACACACACACACACACATTTCATGTTGAATACACACACATTTCATGTTGAATACACACACACACACACACATTTCATGTTGAATACACACACACATTTCATGTTGAAACACACACACACACACACACATACAAACAAACAAACATTCCATGGCGAAGACACACACACATTTCATGTTGAATACACACACACACACACATTTCATGTTGAAAAACACACACACACACACACACATACAAACAAACAAACATTCCATGGCGAAGACACACACACATTTCATGTTGAATACACACACACACACACACATTTCATGTTAAATAGATGAACCAATATGAACAACAAAGAATCAAATGTTTTACTTACAACTGGATGAGGTTCCGGAATTCGATCTTTAGGGTTATTAGCTTTCTCATATTCATATTTCTCTTGCCTCTCTGCAAAGAACAAGAAAGAATTCACATTTTACCTTCACACACACTTTTCGGGGTGGGGGGGGGGTCCAATCATCTAAAATTAGCAATAAAAATCCTGGATTTTTTTAGGAAATAGAAAATATCATGCCTTTTCAGGACTTGAGCGATTGTGGCCCTTCACAGCTTCCTTTAACCTGATTGTTCTTGGGAGAGATAGTAGGAATGTTATGTATGTGGGTCAGATGAAAAGTTCATAGGCTGACCAAGATATTCTTATGGAATGTGATCAAATGAAACAAGGATATTAAGAGGGCTTTTTTTTTATTTCTTTAAATGTATAAAAAAAAATTTTAAAAAGAAGCTTCTATCAGTTTTGATGACCGGTGAAGGCCACTTCATCCATTGTGAACATTATTCATACAAACCAATTTATAATTTTATAGGTACTTCAAGTTGTATTGATTGATTGATTTTAATGTCATGTCAACTTGTCTAGGGTCATTTTATGTCCAGGGGTTATGGAATCTCATTGTACATTAAAAAAAAGGAGAAAGAAAAGGAAAAGAAAAAAGAGAAGAAAGGAAAGAGAGGGGAGAGAGAAGGAAGGAAAAAAAAAAAAGAAAGATAGACAAAAAAAAAAGGAATAGATAGGAAAAGAAAGGAGAGGGGGTAACAAGAGTAGAGAAGGTTGTTGGTTGGTTGTATGAGAGACAATGGCATAGTGTCAAATTTTTTTTTTTTTTAATTTGAACTACATAGCCTGGGCAGGTTCATATGGAGGATAAACTGTTGCCCATACAGCAAATCCCCCCCTCTCCACACTGCCACTGTGATCCAAAGGAAAGGTAAGGTACTTATGTGGTTTGGCAACGGTAGTGTCACAGGAGTTGATGGGTAATACTGGATTTCAGCATCACACCACCTTGGGGACTCCGGCTCCTGATTGTTTTCAGGGTGTACTCCCCTAGCCTTTCCTTGAAGGCAGCAGAGGTTTTGTGTCGGACTTTCCCTTGACTGATGGGTTGCCGACCAAGGCTAAAGAGCCCCTTTTAACCCATTTGGGGATTTATGCGCATAGTAAGTGCCCCAAACTTACTACTATTGGTGTTCCTGTGGATTGAAATGAAAAAATTGGTTTGTTTTGTTTTACGTCATATCAACCTCAGTGGGTCATTTAATGCCGATAAAGTTTTAAAATAAATTCATTCTTAATGGATAATACAATTCTTTTATAAATACATTTTTCTATTTAACCCATAGAGGGGACGCTAACAGGTACTACCACTCCGGGTCAGATTGGACCAGGAGCAATGGTGATGAAGGGTGCTCCACATTCCCCAAACCTCCAAAACTGGAACCTCACCATCAGATAGAGTTTAACGTCATTCCCAGGACATGTAGACCTGCAGCCACCGCCTTCTAGCACCCATATGATAAAAAGGGGTTGGGGCTTGCCATAAGGGCAATAGGGTTGGGAAAATCATATAGATGCTAGGGCTCGACGTGACCAGCCGATTGATTGGAAGGGGCCTCTCCGACCGCCTGTCTAGCCCAAGATAGGGCCAAAGTGGAGTATTGCATGTCATGAACTGCCACATCCACCTGGACTCTATCCTTAAGCATCACGGGTCGCCACCCACGGCCAACAGTGGCCTCATAGGGAGAGTCTTACCCCTCTGCAGAGTACAGTCGGTGAATTCTAACCCCAGCCGACAGGCGGGAATAATGAGATTAGGAAATGGTATATATATATATATAATATATTATATATATATATATATATATATATACACAGTTTCCCTAATCTCATTATATATATATATATATATATATATATATATATAAGAGCAGAGAAGGTAGGAAAAGAGAAAAGAAAGCAAAAGTGGAAAAAGAAAGAAAAGAAAGAGAAAAAAAAAAGAAAGGAAAAAAGAAGGAAAAAAGAAAAAAGAAAGAAAAAAGAAGAAAAAAGAAAAAGAAGAGAAAAGAAAAAAGAAAGAAAAAGAAAAAAAAAAGAAAAGAAAAAAAAAGAAGAAAAGAAAAAAGAAGAAAAAGAAAATCTATGAAAGAAAAGAAAGTATAAAAGAAAATAATTGCAAAAAAAAAATTTTTTTTAAATGAAAACAAAAAAAAACAAAATGTCCGTACCTTCATTCTTGTCATGGTAGCAGAAATCATGAATTTCAAGAACAATGTTGATAATCAAATGCAAAAGAAGAAGAATCATGATAATCCAGGTAACCCAACCAGGTATGTGCATCTTTCCATAATCCAAACCAATCAACAAAGTAGGCACTGAGAAAAACAAAAAAAGAGGGGGGGAGAGGGTTACTCAAAAGTTATCAATCAAATTTGCATCACACCCCACCCACCCTCATAAACAAATTGACAACACATTTCAATATGAAGAAAATAACAGATTAAAAAAGATCTGACAAAATGTGAGAAAATATACTGGAAAGGTGAATAACGAACACACAAATAATCAGATATGTGACATGGGAAAGCCCTGCCTCTAATATAAAAAAGGGAGACAATTCTATTTCGTCTTCCAAAAATATCTACTACCTCAGGCAAAAATTATGGAATTAGCACTCTTAAATCACTTGATCTTTCATTTCAGGCGTGTGCAAAAATCTCCAGCAGTTTCCAATTGTATTGTAAAAAGTTAGAGAATTGAATAACAAAATCAGTGATATATATATATATATATATATATATATATATATATATATATATATATGTGTGTGTGTGTTGAAAAAAATAAATAAATGAGAGAAAATGTTGAATGGATAAAAATATTTAATGAAATGCCGACATGTGTTTCGGCTGAGAAGGTGTTCTTGTACACATTGTATTCTATTTATCATTATTTTAAATACATAATAAAGTAAAATAATAATAATAAAAAATATATAAAAAGTCTTTTTTAAGTATACAGAAAAATGACCATCATCAGCAAGATGTTTGATATAAGGGGCCGGGTTAGCTCAGTCGGTAGAGCGTTCGGCTAGAAACCACAAGGTTCCTAGTTCGATACCGGTCCCCGCCAACTCAGCGTATGAGTAGCACAGGGATCTGTGCGGTAAAGTAAGGAGCTGATGGTAGGTGTGGCGCTCCACCTCAGATGCTAAAAACAATCTCCTTGGTGTAGCACTAGTGAAAAGGGGATAGACTCCCTCGCTGACTGGCTGATACCAACTTTAGGCCTTCACCACTATAAACAAATCCCTGTGTGGGTATTCATTGTGTGTATGAACCCTCATACGTCGAAAATCGACTAGAGAATCCATTTATATATATATATATATATATATATATATATATATATAAAAATGGATTCTCTAGCCCACGCGCCTCATATATACACACACACACACACACACAGGGGTTAACAGAACACCCCGACCCCACTTCCAACTCAGGTGGGGTATCATGACCACTGCAAGACCGATCACAGAGAGCTAGATCAAGCATATCATGTTACTGCTGGCACAGTGGAAGAGAGATTGAACTCTGGTAGCCATTTGCTTATAATGCCACAGATATTTTGCCTCCTGACTTGTAGAAATGTGAAAGTGTCAGAAGTTCCGAATGTTGTCCATTTGTGTCATTTGAAGAAAGAAAGAAAGAACAGAAGAGAAAAAGTGACTTACTTGCCAACACACACCCCACAAGGCAGAAAATAAAGAATGTCCAGTTAAACACGGGTCGGAACCAACTTTGCTTGTGTGGGGTGCATAGAACCAGTAAAGCCTGAAAAATAATGAAATAAGAAAATTAACCAACATCATCTCTAGGAACTGAGAAAGTTGTGCTCAAAATGAAGAATATAAAAATAATTGCCCAAAAGTGCAAAATCTATTTATAGACTAGCCAAGGTCACATGGTTTATTCCTCCAGCCAATCAACAGCCAATAATGCATGGCTGATTCACTACTTAAACACTGATACTTGCCATAGTGCATTTGCAATCATTGAGGAGGAACTTACAATACTAAGGATTGATTACCAAGGATTTCTGCTGGACAAGCACTCTTGCTTAAAGGATTGCCCATAAGATTGTAACAAGATCGCGTTGGCATCCTTCCGTCTACTAAAGACGATGGGGTTATTTCGTATAACTCCAACATAAACAAACGGGAACCACTCCTGACTGATAAATTATTTATTTATTTTCCCATTAAACTAACCATAAATCCTAACCTTAAACCCGTCTTCTTTTTTCCTAGTAGTTCAATAAATAAATAAATAACTTATCATCAGTCAAGAGTGGTTCCCCTTTGTTTATTTTAGATTTATAGGAAATAACCGACGATGGTATAGTGTCCACTTTTTTTTTTCTTTTTTTTTTCTTTTATCTGCAACTGCGTGAGTGGCTGAACAGACCAATTTTTGAATGGCAATCTCTGGTGCAGTGACTGCAAACAAGCAGTGATGTTTGCTGGTGTTGCTGTTGTCTCTCCTTCCTTCTGGCTCTCTTTTCTGTGGTGGCTTCTTTCCTCTCTTTTTCGCTCCTTATCGTCCCTTGTTTGACAAGGAGGCGCCAGGTAGTGCAAGATAATCTCAGGTGAATTTCACTTTGTGCTAATGCCCTTGGGGAAAGGTATGAATGTTGCATAGCGCCTTCTTCACTGGCACTAAATAATTATAATGTAGCATACCCCTTTCTTTAATTCTATTTCTTGGCCGTCTTTAGTATTCTGATCGTCTTTGGTATTTCTTCTATCATCTTAACTTGGTCTGGCATCTTCTAAGATCTTGCGTCTGGAGTTGACTCGGGGACTTCGGTCTGGTTTTCTGTTAGGGATTTCTCCTTATCAGAAGCCCTGTGTCATTGTTAGATTTTAGATAATAAACACAAGACTTCGATTTACTTTTGATCTTATTTTATTGTTAAATCCCCACCAGACATCTGCTAACTAACATAGCACGCGTATGCAGAGTGAGTCACAGTTCAAGCAGTACATCTTCACTGCCTGACGTCCAAGTGCAAACTGGGGACTCAAAAGGTCCCACGTGACTTCACGTATTTTGGCGGGCTTCTGTAATTTTCCATAGAAGGACCCGGCCATGGTATGAAAAGGGTCATCCCCTCAGAATTACAGGGGATTGACAATAATCTTATGCCACCGCATAGATTATATAACATGAATTCATCTGTTCTCCACCCAGCTATGAGTAAATAGTAGGGCAGACTGGGCTCTTCAGTTTTGGTATGGCAGTTGGTCTAGGGTGAAGGAAAACTCTGAAGTCAAACCTGTTAAAATCTGATTAAAAATTGACCATGTGTGGTAAATAATAGGGCAGACTGAGTTCTTTAGCTTTAGTATGGTAACCAGTCTAAGTGAAGGAAAACTCTAAATTCAAACAAGCTTTACATCGCTTAAAAAAAATTGACCTTATGTCACATCTTGCTTGTGGAAGAGGGGTTGGGTAAATACATAATGACTTCACTAATAGAAAAACTAAAAAGATGAGATGATAGGATATAGACAAATGAAAATTTTTTTTTTTTTTTGGTAATCTGAACATTAGCTACATAAATGAGAGTAATCTCCTCTTGTATGTTTCACTTTGAGGAAGTCGTTTTTTGGTCGGCCATTATCATTTCACCGTATTTGTTCGAATTAATACAACTGCATGTTTTAACACCAAAAATATCATAAATTGTCTCCTCCAATTTTCGACTCTGTCAATCTGGATCTACCCTGGGCATTCATCTAGAAAACTGGACACTTAATTTTGATAGAAATACACATTTATCGACTATTTTCTGCCGTTTTTAAAAAATTATTGTATTATTCAAACCAAATTTGACACATAGTCGAGTGCTATATTACTCTCTAATGCACTATAGAGAGCCTTCATGGTGACTATCGCCATTATAAAAATATAGGCCAACAAAAACATAAGGCTTCTCAAAGTGTGAAAACAAACAAGGGAGGTTATTCTTCTCATTATGTAACTATGTTTAGACAAATTATACCAATATATAATCTACAAATATCTAAGATAATATCAAAATTATAATAAATGTGATCTCTAGATGATGTTATTGTTAGCAGTTTTCATATTCAAGGTAGACAAGTATTCTTACTTTTGCGTTATGTTGTATTACAGGAATATTGTAATAGTAAAAAATAGATTTCATATTTTATCTTACAAAACTAATAATTTTCATGTTTTGACTAAAATATAATAAAAAAAAATCATATTAGAAATAAAAATTCCTTCCCCTGTTTTAATTACTCCGTTTTATTTGTGAGCTTTTATTTTTTTTTTTTATTTTTAAAATTCCTTTTTAGAAATGTCTTTGTACTTTTTTTTTTTTTTTTTAATATCTTTGTTGGTTGTTGCAAATAATTTTGTCTATACTACCAACACTATCTTTCTTATAATGGATAAATCTACTAAGTGGCTCTGCTACCCAAATGTCACTTTATTGGGTGTGATTTATTTCATTCTTCCAGTCTCATTCATGGAAAATCTTGATTGTTTACATTCTCCTAATTAGAAAAACATATCCCGCTACTTTCAAACCGCACTCACAGTTGGGCTCACACCCGTACCACTGCAATCAACCATACAGACACATACAAAAAAACTAGTATCAGTGAATCATTTATAATTGAAGCAGAAAGCGACCCTGGTGGTACAATAATATAATAGGACTTTATTCATTTTCTAGCTGTTTCTCTTTTACTAGTTAAATATTAGAGATGCGTCCATCTCGTTCCAAAAAATAGTCTAAGTAGTTGATATCCAATATAAAAGATAACGTGAACTATTTATAATTTTTTCTTTCATTTCATTGTCCATATTACATTAAGCCGAACTAATTTTGTATTCCTTAAAATTCTAATACCAAAGTAAAAAAATCAGGAAATTACGCCTTCAAGTCCCGTGAACGCATCGATCTTCTGGAAATTTATCTTTGAAAATATAATAAGACGCAAAAGAGTAAGATGCTCTTCGTCACATAGTGATGCTCTCCCAAATTCCCAAATTTGTTGCCTTGCCTGAAAGCAGCTCTGACCTCCTCCCATGGCATGCGATCCCTACTGTAATTAGGACCATTGCCGAAAAAACTGACTGCAACAAGGAAATATTACAAAACAACTACTTGAAATTCAATTAATTGTCAAATAACAAGTCACTATTATCAGGAAAAAAGATTATTTTCTCAAAATTATTGATTATATGTATATATTATTCAAGAGTTCATTTGTTTGAACTTTAACTAAAGTCAAACAGTCCCAGTATATTATTAGATCAGACTATAGACTTTACAATAAATAATAGACTATTGTTATTTTAAAATAATTAGAAGTAGATCTGAGCTCTTATAATTGTTGTAGGTGAATATTTAAGCATTATTATTGCAACTATTTTGAAAATTTAGGTATATTCTCTCTATACATTGGTTTATAAAAATATATACCAAATAAAAAAGTCTTGGTACAGTCTTGAGGGCCAAATAATTGTATATGGCTAAAAGTATACGTTTATAGTATAGATATTTTTTACCTGTCGTTCTTTTCTTTTGAACGATTATTAAACCAAAAAAAAAAATTGATAAGTTGTCTTATAGTATGAAAAATATCTTGAAAATTATATATGTAATAAGCAAAAAAAATCAATTAAAAAAAAAGAAAAAAAAAAAAAAATAAAAAATGCAAATGAAGGATCCACCAGAAAAACATAAAAAGAAACGAAAAATAAGATTAATGCTGAAGAAAAAGAATTTTGGATGGATTCCTAATGAGATGATTATCTTTGCAATAAGAAGATCTGATGTTGTTTTTTTTTAAAAAAAAAAAAAAAAAAAAAAAAAAAAAAAAAAAGTAAATAAATTAATCCCTCCCAAAAAATAAATTATTATGTAAATTTTCTTTTTTAAAGAAAAACAAAGTTTTAATAATCTGTTGATAAATTTAAAAAAAAACAATCGATACCAGCTAGAATCTCTCTTAAAAAAAGTGCAATATAAAGAAATAATTGCTATTTGTGCTATAAGATTAGAATTTTAAAATAAAAGTATAATCTATATTGATATTGATATACTCTTACACAGCAATAACGACAGACTTTGTATGTTAACGATAATACCACCACATTGGTTTTTTTTAAATGACGCCATTTGAAATGACAGCCACCTCAAAGGAATAAGGATAAAAAAGAAATCTCATTTCTGATAAGCGATTACAATATACTATTACTACTACACACATACGCACTAACACGGCATCACACCCTTACATCATACATACATATACTACATATACTGTTAGGAAATATATAGCGAAACAATCAGAAAAACAAAACAGAAAAAATAAATATAAACTATACATTAAACATCCACGCTATCTTCTTATAAAAAAAAAGTTAATTCCGTTGCTTACATGTATCATGGTATAGAGAGCTATAGACTAATCTGATTTATGTAGTCCGTTGATTACTCATATAAGTGAACTAACATTCCTCATTACATCAATATAACACAATAAACATCAGATATATAGAATTACATAATTGATTAAATTATAGCTTAGGATTTTTAAAATTCATTGTGTTACATGCCATATATAACATCGAATATATTAATAAGTTAACTTAATAAAAAACCATAATGGGAATAATATGAAAAATTGCTGATGAGTAAAGTGTAAATATTATAATAAAATTATGAAAGAAAAACAAGAGATATTCAATGATAAGGGTAGAGTATTTACCTTCGATATGAATGAATACTTAAAGATATAAACCTACTTTTAATGAAATCATTTAGATGAAACCACTTAACTTCTTTCCCATTCTACTAACCTATATATTACCCTCTAAATTTCCCCCGACATTACCTTTATCGTGTGTGTAAGTAAATTATATATATTATATACTGCTCCGTATTGTGTTAACTTATATTGAGCTAATTCTGCTGTAATATTACTATTAATGTACCACTGCCAGTATGGGTAAAAAGTCAATAATATATATATTACTATAATATAATGCTGTGGAAAGATAACAATTGAATACAATCTCATACGTTAAAAAGAAAAGGAAATGAATCCGATTCTATGTACGCCTATCTTTGTTTGTATATACTTAATACTACTATATGTGTACGGTTATGAGTATAGAATAAAAGCAATATGTGAAATGCACCACCATGTACCATGCTTATTTATATATTAATATTATTGATAAACATTTTATATATAAATATATACTTAATAGCAATATTTTAACAATATCATTTCGAATTTTATGAAATAAATTTCAATAATATCATATCACTCCCTAGAGTGTAACTTCAGAATTGGTTAACAACACCATCCTGGATTTCAAAAATACACAATCACTGTTTCTGAATATTAATAACTAATCCAAATGTTAATGTCTCTTAAGAGGAAGAGGATATCTGACATAAAAACATATATTACGTAGTGTCATTGTAGATTGCTTCACACCTACATATTTCATGGTAACATGCTCTTCTTGCAAATAGTTAGCTAATTGAACCTAATCATGGAGCAAAGACAAAACCCCTATCCTTACATAAGTCAATGACTATACTACAAGGATGCGATTGTGAATTGGGTAAGGCTCGTCAACTGTCCTGGGTAATACGCATTTCCGTAACACTTGATATTGTTGTAGACTTCTCAGTTCTGGAGGTTCGCTGATTTAGGGAATGTTGGAGGAGTCACTCACCTTATCTAATCACATTGTGCTGCTCACTTACATTCGTTCACTACGGTACATTTGAGTTACCATGTAGGTTTCCATCTATGGGTTTAAATAGAAAAATGTATATTTAAAAAAATAGTCATTTACGAATGACGTTATTTCACAAAAATTTTGAATTAGGCATTAAATGACCCACTGTAGGTTTTGATGCCGTAAAACACATCCAAACCAACAAACTACAAATATAGCAATGCCAAATCGGTGGCTTTCTCTGAAATCATACTTGTCTATTATTATCTACCGATAAATCGTTTAACTGTTGATAATATGTACTTTTCTTGACCCACGAGGCGAAACGACCAAAAATACGAAATAGATATGTCAAACTTTTCAATAAACATTGGAAATAGGGAAATCGTTGTATTAATTTGCCAATATATTGTTGGCTAGACAGACTGCGAGCACTGTACCGGTGGAAGATCACACTTTGTGGCATTAAAGTTTACATAATACGCCTGTTTGATGTAAGATCCTATAATAGCTTTCGAGTATCTAGTCTTGGCTCCTTAGAATCCCCTTTTCATGATTCAGTGATTAAGCAAATCGCTTAGTCTTGTTGGTCCATTCTCGTCATGTATGTTAAGCACGAGATAACTAAACGTTCTTTCCTCCCAAACGCCTTTGTAATAGGGTTAACCAACCATACGTATCTTCGAGCTGCTGATGGTTGAAATTAATCCACGCCGATAGTTAATACAAAACTTGAATCATATTATTTGATTTAGTTTCATTATCCCTTTCTAGTTTATAAATATTATGAATATATATTATGATTTACTTTACAACAATAGGGTATTATAACATCCAAATACATNCTTGGCGAGAGGATCTTCAGATTGAAATTCTCGTATAGTCTTGATATGCTTATAACTAAGAAACAGCAAATTGGGTTTTGATTTATAATTAATTTTAAGCGATATAATACAATAATTAACAAAAAATTAAAAAAATCAGTATGGCACCCTCCACCCACCTACTCACGTCGACCGAGTTGTAGTTTTAAACTCCCAGACAGAAGACGTGTCGCTGTATGAAAGAAAATACGAAGTCATTTCAAAAAAAAAAAATAATAAAGTTAAGCTGACCACCCACCGATCCCGTTCGCCTTCGCACAATTCATCTTTGACAGTACGTCAACACTCAGTTCATACACTGTAACAAAAAAGGACAGTTCTAAAACTGAAAAAAACCAAAAAAAACTCCCACCTCACTCATCTGGTACAGGCCTTGATATTTGGAGGTGAATGTACCATCCCTGCACCCACCACTAATAAGTTTTTATTTACTAGCGTTGAACTTCATACGCATATGGTCCGTAGAAAAGGCAAATGATACTCATAGTATTTAAAATCATTATATGCTGAATCAATATTGTTATATCATTTATTACCTGGGTATTCAAATTATTTTCAATTCATTTTTAAACTTTTTATATGTCGGTCATTGGACCGGGTACTTTGCTAGTACAGCTATATAGTTTTAACTAAGAAATATATCAATTTAGTTAAGTAGAGGGAGGGTCCTGCTAAATAATTAGATTGAAACCATTAACTCTTTTCCTCTACTACTAAAAACTAATATTATTATTATTATTATTTATTATTATTACTGCTCTATGTTTTAATATATGAGCACCTTTGATAAATTACTATGCCACTGGAATGGAAAAATATAAGATGACAATTGAATACTATATGTATATATATTATATATATATTTCAATATTGGTTTGAATTTAGGTGATATCGTCTTGGTGACGAATTTGCGAATATGTCTTTCTTTTTCTGATTCTGTCAAAATGAAGGAACTTACATTAAGAGATACATTTTTTGCTGACCAGTTTTTTGTGGCGGAAGTAAAACTACTAACTTTTTTTTTTCTGCAACATCAAGGATTTCATTGAATTCATATCACAGACTTATGAATTTTAAAAAATTAAAAAATTAAAAAATTAAAAATCTGTTTTCAATGCCTTAAAGTAATAAAGAACTTCATCCATTGGCATCTGATGAGTCGGTGAAGAGTTAGACACTTTGTCTAAGCTCTCTCTGAAATAGACTATAATGCAAATCTCTAAAGTTCCTTTCGTTACTTCTACTTATATATATATTATCATATAAAGGCGAAGGAAGAACTCAAACACTTCGTAAATTCATAGATAAATTTTATTTCGACCAAGATTGGGGCCTATATAAGTCTAAGTTGGATTTATATAGACTCCCCAAAATCCAGTCTCATCAGATGGGTCTCAACATAGCTCGAGCTTACCTGAAATATGCACATCACAAAAAAAAAAAAACAAAAGCAAGAATTCCTAAAAAAATAAATTCAAACAAAAACAAAACAAATAAAATAAATTTTTTAACAGTATAAGGCCATCTGTCACCAGAGAACAGGAAGTGCAAATTAAAAAACAAAGCAGATACATCTCAGGTTGGTTTCCTTAGGGTAATCACTAACTTCCAGTCCTATAAAAATCATACTAATTTTAATTTATTTCTATGTCTACATTTAAATATCAATTCATTCCTTTATATGATAAATATTGCTCTGTATATAATCTAAAAAAGTTCTATTATACATTGAGCTCTCTTTAGTGATTTAAAGATTCACTGTATTTATACATACTGGATCATACAATAATAATACAGTGTATCTTAGAAATCACATATAGATCATCCCTTAACTACCAAGTTTTGGATAAACTGATATATAATTATATATACACACACACATATAGAACGAATGGAGATGTGAAAAGTTATGAGCATTATGAAGTGCTCAATGCTAAAATAGCAGAGCAGTTTTAAATCAAATATTAAATATTATGGATTTAATATCCCGTAACTAAAGTTTTCATGCGTACTTGCAATCATTAGACTGTCAAAATGTTAAGATATTTAAAAAAATGGCTTGTTTAGCGCTTATATAACATGATAAAATAAACATGCTACGGTCTTAATTCACGCGGTGTCCAGAAGGATTTCTTTTTCTTGCATGTTATATACATGATAAACAAGCCAATGTTTTTTTTTTAAATCTTAACATTTTGACTGTCTGATGATTGCAAATAGCATGAAACTTTAGTTACAGGATATTAAATCCATAATATTTATATATAATATATTATTATATATCGATCCCGAAATTTATGAAAATAAATAAAAAATAAGTGAATCCTGTACTCCACAACATCGAGTTCCTTCATCTACTTTTTTTGATATTGTTTTAAATGCTTCATAATAATGCCCAACTTCAACATAAAAAAGACATTATATATATATATATATATATATATATTATTAT
Organism: Doryteuthis pealeii; assembly: GCA_023376005.1. Lineage (NCBI taxonomy): Eukaryota > Metazoa > Mollusca > Cephalopoda > Myopsida > Loliginidae > Doryteuthis > Doryteuthis pealeii. The sequence continues at coordinate 91,253,406 of CM042160.1, read as the reverse complement.
TTGTATTTTGCTTGAAGGCAATTCTAAATGCATGTATCGCATAAAATTCGATAATTATAGAAAATAATCTTGACAATTAAATCCGCGCAAAGGATGGCTCGCTATTAACGTTAGTATACATCGCTGAAGAGACTTAATAAAGTCGAAACAGTCTGTACGGTGTTCTGCATAGCGAGCCATCCTTTGCGGGATTTAATTGTCAAGATTATTTTCTATAATTATCGAATTTTATGCGATACATGCATTTATAATTGCCTCAAGCAAAAAATACAAATAATAATTTATTCAACAATGCTTCTATAAAAACAAACATCCAAAAATCTTATATATATATATATAATATAATTATTTCATTAGGGCAATGTGCTGTTAGAAGCAGAGAACTGTTGTTAACACATTGTCTTTCACCCCTTCCTTAGAGTTGCGGAAGTAGGAGGCTAACTCGTCAATAAAAAGGAGTGAGTCTTTCCTTTTACCTTCTCCTTCTTTTAAATCAACACATGGCTATAATTGAAAGTGACAGTGGCACTTGTAGCATTTCATTATTTGAACTCAGTTAGTAATATTCTTTTTTGTTTGTTTCTTTTTAATAAAAATGTGTTCATTGTGCTTTTAGTTGATAATAAACGAAACTAGTGGAGTAAATCCCGAAAACAAATCCGGAGTCGGAGTCCCTAAGATGGCATAAACAGAACTTCAGCGTGCACAGCATTTCCTGAAACCTGCCATTGCCAAATCATGTCTCTACCTCTTTGGCCAACGCAGCAGTGTGGAGAGAGGGGGATCTGCTGCTGGCAACACCAACTTCTCCATATCAACCTGCCCAAGCACTAGAAATTAATATAAGAAATTATGATATCAATCATCATTTTGTTGTTAATGTAGAAGAAGGATTTAAAGATTTTGTTGTCATGTGCGGCCCTCATGACATACATATGTAATCCATGTGCGCCCTCCAGGAAGATACTCAGTTGACATGCCTGCTTTAAAGAATTGATTTTAATGTCAACTCACCTCGTAGTATCCACCAGCATCAATAAGAAAAGAATCATAGCTAATATGGTGAAAACAAACAGTAAAGTATCAGAGTCCAGTGATGCTGAAAAACAAGAAAAATAGATTTAGTTTTATCAACATTTTAAATTAAGCACATAGAAAAATATAAGCAAAATAGCGAAAATAATATAAAGCAAAAAGGGGAAGAGAAAGAGAGAGCAAAGGAGAGAGAAATAAGCAAAGTAGAGGGAAGAATATAAGCAAAAGGGAAAAAATATAAGCAAAAGGAGAAAAATAAGCAAAAGGAATAAATATAGCATGCAAAGGGAAAAAATAAGCAATGGGGAAAAATAAGCAAGTATAGAAAAAAATATGCAAACGGAGCAAAAAAATAACAAGCAAACAGGGCAAAATATAAGCAAACGGAAATAAAAGCAAGAGGGAAAATTAAGCAAATAGAATAAGCAAATATTGGGTTGGTGCATAATTATTGCGGGCTTTTTTTCAACACAATTTTATTCAACAAAAACAAAACAATAACAATTGGCAGTTTTGTTTCATTTTTTCTAATAATAATCCTCTCTTTTCAGAATGTGTATCAAAAATCATATCCACATTCGTCATATTATGATTTCCCATTCGAAAAAGGCTGGAATGCAGCAAAGTCAATTTCACAAGCTAAATGAACTTTTTTGTAATTGATGTGAAGGAACAATAGCAAAAGCCATGAAGAGAGTTCAGGAAGATCAAATTGGGTGATACAAATCTCACAGATGAAGAAGGAAGAGGTCGACCATCAAAGCCGCACTTTTGTAGATGGAAGTTTGGCCAAAGATTTCAATATGGATCATTCAATCATCATTCATCTCATAAAGATTGGAAAAACGTATGGAAATTGGTTGGGTGGGTCTCCCATGAACTCTCCGATGACAACAAACCGAACATATGCAAATTGTTTTTGTTGAATAAAATTTGTTGAAAAAAAAAAAAAAAAAAAAAAAAAGACGCAATAATTATACACCAACCCAATAGAAAAAAATAAGCATAATTTTTTTTTTAAATAAGCAAAATAAAAAAAATAAGCAAATGAAAGAAAAATAAACAAAATGAAAGGAAGCATATTTTTTAAATAAGCAAAATGAAAGAAAAATAAGCAAAATGAGCATAATTTTTTAAATAAGCAAAATGAAAGAAAAAATAAGCATAATTTTTTTTTAAATAAGCAAAATGAAAGAAAAATAAGAAGAAAAATGGGAAGAAAAAAAATAAGAATTTTTTTAAAATAAGCAAAATTAAAAAATAGAAAAAAAATAAGCAAATAGGAGAAATAAGCAAAAAGAAAAAATTTAACGTCTACTACAAAATCCAATGTATGTTACAAGGGAAATAACTGCTTATTTCTGGAACAAGATTTATCTCCCATTATCCACATCTTAAATTCACTTACCATAAACCAGTATCTCTTTCCACAACAACGACTGTTTGGCCACATTTTCTGATAATACTTGGACCATAAGAAACCAATAGAAGCACAGAAGACCCACGCAAGGACCATTAGGACACCTGGAGAGAAAAAAGAAAGACAAAAAAAATTTCAACTTCGATTTTCAAATTAAAAGAAAATTTAATAAAACAAAATATAGCATTAAAAAACCAATAGCAACGAATCTAGCACTAAGAGAGATTGAAAAACAGTTAGCTAGGGCCGGTATTGAACCTGGAACCTTATGGTTCCTAGTCAGACGCTCTACCAACTGAGCTTCCAACTTACCTGGTCTTTTGGAAATTTATCATCCTCATCATGCCATACCAGTAGCACGGATATCCATGACAATCTCTCACAAACCATCCCTATCATTAATTGTCCTCAGGAGGTTCTCTGTGCAATATCCAGTATCTGCGCAGAGCTGGTCTATGTAGGTCTTTTCTGGATGGCCCACACTGGCATGTCCATGTGCAGGTTTCCATAGGAGGATAATAATGAAATTTATTGTGTACAGTGCTCAGGTGCACCACAACTCATCAAAGTCTCATGTCAAGTACACAGAATGAAGTATTAGTGTCAGGAACATGAACAGTTTACAGTAGTAATATGCATGTATGTGTGCGCGTGTGTGCATATGTATGTGGAGAGTGGCATCAGGTATAGTGTTGGCGGACTACAGGAAACATGGAGCCTTTGAAAGATTCAGTGCTTCGGCAACCTACAGCAGACGCAGACAGTTTATTCCATGTCTCCACAATTCTGAGCATGAAAAAATGTTTACGAAAGTCACGTGAGCAGTGCTGTTTTCTGACCACGTGTGTTAGAAAGATGGAGATCAAAAAGGTGCTCAGGGTTGCTGTTGTTAAGATGATTAATGACCTTATGAGTGTTTACCAGGATGTTGCTTATGAGTTTGTCTTTGCTTCTCCAGCATGCCCAGCATATCTTGTTTATCTCACTCTGATTGTTTGTGTGATAGGGGGCAAGTGGCCATACAGCTGTTTTCTCGTGGGGTGTTGTTTCTACAATTTGTTAAAGATCGCATGCAGCATTCCTGTGCAGGTCCCATCTAGTATATTCTCTAGGAGTTTCGTTAAGGTCCAAATGGTGCGGCCATACAGTAGCACTGATACAACTATGGCTAGGAAGAATTGTCACTTTAAGCTGTCAGTGAGATCGGATTTCCATATCACTGACAATCTGTTTATAGCAGACCATGCCTTCTGTATGCATGCATTAACATCACTTTCTGTGGATGAGATATTACTACCTAGGTACATGAATTGTTCTACTGGCTTTTACTAGTGTAAAAAAAAACAATAGCATTAAACATAAGTTACAATCAATGAAAAAACTTTTAAAGATTAAAGTCATCTTCATATTTTCATTTCCTCCCCACTTTGTACCGTTACAAACTATATATATATATATATATATATATATATATATATATATATTCATATTTAATAGGAGCGTGTAAAAAAAATGAAACTATGTGGTAAAAGTCTTGTCACTGTAACTTTTATTATTTTTGTTTTAATAATATAATATAGAAGTGGCTACCCAGCATCGCTGGGGTAAAAAGAGGTAGTCTCGCAGATCCATTATTGTTGAATTGCAAGTTGGATCTTCACAAGAAGCCCCATTAGAATCCCTACATAAAAAAGACCTTGCGTTCATCCAGACACCCCGAAAAGAAAAATTATTGTCTCCTATTTAAAATACTAAATGCAAAAAAAAAAAATTCCATGCTGTTATCATTTAAATTCTATTTTCTAATTATCTTCAAGAATATAAATCAAATCTTCATTATTTTTACTCAAAAACCAAGATGCAGTGATAGTGAATGTGTATATATAGTTACTTTGAGAGAGACTGAGAAACAGAATAAAGGATGGGTTTATTGGTTTGATCTGAGTTCCAGCAAACAAATGGAGATGTTGTTGGATTTTTCTTTATATATATATTTACCAACCCCTCCGCACGAGCAGGATGTGACACAAGGTCAATTTCTTAAGCGGAGTTTAACAGGTTTGAAATCAGAGTTTTCCTTCTCCTAGACCGGTTGCCTAACCAAGGTTAAAGAGCCCAGTCTGCCCTACTATTTATCCATAGCTGGAAGGAGAGTAGGATTCATACCTTTCCCAAGGGTATTAGCCTAAGTGAAATGCAATTGCCATGTCCAGGATTTGAACTCGGGGCGACGTGTCCATTTCCCATGACTTTAACCATTACACCACGCGCTTTTCTTTATATAAGGTGTGTGCTAGTTCCCCGCTTATACTTATAGACTAGGTGAGGTCATATGGTCTATTCTTTAGCCAATCGCTGGCCATACTTGCGTGGCTGATATATTACATAAGTGCTGATTCTTTCTCAGTCTGCCCGCAACATTTCACGAAGGAACCTAGGAATCTCTATAGGGATTGGCCCCTATATGTTTACGGCATGTGGAATTGACCAAATTAAAATAATTAAGTTTTCTTAAATAACTAGTTTTACAATTATATAAGCTAAGTTTAGAAAGATGTAAACAAAAGAGAATCAAATAAATATTATTTTAGAAATATTTTAACAACAATAGAAACAATGGTTTAAATTCCATGGGAAAATATGTACACCATCGGAATGTACCAAAATCATTCGATATTGCATCATTGCAAATCACCTGATATTTGATGAATATTTTAGCTTAATGATCACGTAGACAATGACAGAAAGAAAATTATAAAAAGGCCCATAGAGCTGAAAAACAACAGACAGTGGGAGCTTACACTCTTTCCGACTCGACAGAGTTGGGGCGAATGCCCTCTAACTCGACAGTAGGAGCAAAAGTTCTCCCCCAACATCGACACAATGGGGAGAAGTTGCTGTGAAGACACAAAAAGATATACCAGGTTGGTCTCTTCCAATTTTCTCTCTCTCTCATTCAATAACAACAATTTCAATCACAAGTTTCAATCACAGACAAAACTGCTACAATGTTGACACAAACAATCGCACAAATATAAACAATACATGTCACACACAACTACGTACAGACACATACAGTCGGCAACATCACTAAAAGAACAATAGAATATACCAATTGTAAATGAATGTATATAAAGTTTGTTTCTTTTATCAATTTTGTCTTCTTCTTTTGTTTTCTATGGAAACTACATTTCCGTAGTCTTATACATTTAAATTGTGGGGACCCATAACTCTGATCTTCTTCAACTCCTCAACTAAACACTTACCAAACAAAATAAGGGTCCCTACATCTCTACCTGAGAGGATTACCAAAGGAACCAAATCGGAGGACTCTCTACCTAGAATCAACTGGACAATTATGGCCCTTAAAAACTTAACAGATGTTTTATCTTATGACATATATGCTACAATTCTGGTGCCCATTTCAGGCATTTGGGTCTTCTATTGATAAATCCAATATTAGGAAAGGGTGTAGTCTCAGTATTAGAAAACATGTTGTATTCCTTGAAAATCCTAGGTAGAACAAGAGTGTACTTGTAGCAGACAATCCAGTAGTAGTCCTTAGCAACTGATTTCAGAACAATTACCAACAACCTTGCTCCTGATTTAGGTAAAGTCCATAAATATAAGTGGCAATTTCTCATACATCTTATACCTTCAGATTACTCCAGACTGATTACCTACCCAAAGCCCCTAGCTGGAGGGAGAGTAGTTGGATTCATACCTTTCCCAAGGGTATTAGCACTAGGTGAAATACAAACAGCCTCATCCAGGATTTGAACTCTGGCCGACGAGTTCATTTCCTACAACTCAAACATTTACACAATGCGTGTATATATATATATATATATATATATATATACACACACACACATAGTACTTGATACTTACTGTGAGCTTTGGCCATTGGATATCGAGCCACACCAGAGATATCATCAAGATCCAACATAGATACCTCATCCACAGATACAATGGGGATTTGATTGACGCCAAGTCCATGGGGTAATTTCTCTCCTGAAATTAAAAAACAGTTTTTTTTTAAATCAGTTTTCAAATGATTCAGTTATAATCACAGATTTTTATGTAAATATAATGAAGATTCAGTATCTGTCTGTCTGTAACTGAAACTATGTCACTGCTTATGACACAATAGCCTCAGAAATTGCGTAAGTTTATCTATGATTATTCAATTTACTAGCAAAATAAAAAACACCCTCCGGGCGATGTATAAATAGATTTTTGAAACATATTGCCCGAGGGGTGGGAGTAAAAAATACAATGTCAGCGAGTTTGTACCCTAAATAAGTAAAATCATCAAATTCATTAAAGGATTAAAAAATAAAACAATTTGAAATGTAAACTTTAAATATGTATTAAAATAATACAAACTATATATAGATATATAAAGATTTTTGAAGGCAATTTACAATGCAATATGTGTTGAAAATTATATTTATTTAACTTCTTTTTTTTTTTTTCAAAACTAAATATTTTCGGAAAGTAAAATTCCATCCTCAGAGTTATTGAAAGTAACAGATGATTACAATATCGCCATGGGATAAGTACAAAAAAAAACACCTAGTACTTTCAATAACTTTTAGGATGGAATTTTACTTTCCGAAAATATTTAGTTTTGAAAAAAAAAAAAAAAAAAAGTTAAATAAATATAATTCAACACATTGCATTGTAAATTGCCTTCAAAAATCTTTATATTACACATACACACAATGCTTCAAAGATACTATAAAAAAAAACTTTATATATAGATATATAATACCAGTCATGTATTTATTAAAACTTGTTTTAAAAAACAATGAGGACTGTCTAATGTTGCATGTTCAAATTTTGAGTGTGTTTATTCTGTTATGACGATTTTGGGTAATGTGACATAATTTTTGTTACAGACAAAAACCAGAAGCAAATCTCCATTATTAATGGATAGTTAAAATCATTAATACATAGAATAAAGAACAACTATGTATTATATATATTCAGAAATTAAGTATGCAACATTAAATGGTCCACATTGTTAATACATTGTTTTAATAAATACATGCGCAGTATTTTTGGTTTATATATGGTTTGTTTTATTCTGATATATATATTTAAAGTTATCTAATGTATAGAGCTTTACGAGAAAATTATTCACAAACAAGAAATAGACACATAATGTGTTTTTACA